>QXTE01000118.1:3717833-3905300 GCA_003942145.1 Platysternon megacephalum | reverse complement strand
GCCTCCTCCGCGAGCGCGCCGCCACTTCCTGTTTCTCTCCCCTCCCTCCCTGCCCAGCGAAACAGCTGTTTCGCGGCGCAAGCACTGGGAGGGAGGGGAGAGAAACAGGAAGTGGCGGCGCGCTCGCGGAGGAGGCAGCTGGAGCAGGGGAACTTCTCCGTGGGTGCTCAAATTTGCCGCCCCTGCAAATTTGCTGCCCTAGGCCTAGGCCTTGTCGGCCTAGGCGATAATATGCCGCTGGTTGTAGTAAATCCATCAGTGAACTGTTCAAGTTTGATAACTAACTGGATGACTCCCAGTGTCACTATCTCTAGGGAAAAGAGTTCCTTTTTCCCCTTTGCAGTTGATAACATTATGAATGCAGAGTTAACTGAAACCCATCAAAATTCCAGATTGGAGGGTTTTCTTATGAAAAGAGGTGTTATAATTGTTCATCACAAAAGTTAATGCTGCCAACAAATATGTCACACTTGTTATGTGGGATAGTAGTATTTTCTTTGGCCCTGTAGTTTCTAACATCATTCAGATACACACATTACTTTGTGTTCTGAGATAAGCACTCTCATAACTGCAAATTCTAGAAGTCATGGGGAATATTGTTTTCCATCCGAATTTCATGTGAGCTCGGTGCATTATTCCCTCCAAGTATGCACTCCTCAAATCTGTTTCAAGCAAGAAATCTGCTTTTTTCTCCCACCGGGATGTCAAACTGGGACTCTCCAATGTTTTATGGGCAGTTTCTTGAGTTTTAAATTTAGAACTCACTGAGAACAACCAGAACTTTTAAAAATATATTTTTGTGGCAAACAAATTAATAAAAATAAATACTTTATCCAAAGATTTCAAAGGGATTTATAAACATATATTAACTAAGCCTCATCACTCCTGTGTGGATTATTTTAATGCACCTCTCCAAATCATCTCTGGGGGCATGAATATGAGTAAAAGATGGTGTGGAAACGTTCAATGATTTGCTCACGGTCATCACACCTGGCCTGACCCTGCACCACTACAGTTAATGGGAGTTTTTTCATTAATTTCAATGGACTTAGGATCCAGTGTGTCAATGACAAAAGTTGGAATAAAACATGAGTGTCCTGACTCCCAACTCCTTCTGTTACAACTTCAATCACATTCCCCCCATACATGCCAGTTCTCCTTAGTTTCCAAGAGCCATTTGCGAAGCGTCTAATTTTAAATTCTGCACAATCTTCTTTCCAGTTCATCTGAAGATTTTTCTGTTGAAATAATTCTATTGATTCTCTGGTCTTGCAAAGGTCTTCAAGAGAAATATTAATTTAGTTGCTGTGAGACACAATTTAATACCATGAATTGAGGTTGTATTAGTTTCTTCCAAGGCCCTTGTTATTTACTCCTTCACATAACACAAGAACCAGGTGTCACCCAATGAAATTAATAGGCAACAGGTTTAAAACAAACAAAAGGAAGTACTTCTTCATACAACACACAGTCAACCTCTGGAACTCATTGCCAGGGGATGTTGTGAAGGCTAAATGAATAACTGGGTTCAAAAAAGAACTAGATAAGTTCATGGAGGTTAGGTCCATCAAAGGCTATTAGCCAAGATGGTCAGGGATGGAACCCCATGCTCTTAGTGACCCTAGCCTCTGACTGCCAGAAGCTAGGTGAATGCATGACAGGGGATGGATCACTCGATGATTGCCTATTCTGTTAATTCCCACTGAAGCACCTGGCATTGGCCACTGTTGGAAGACAGGATACTAGACTAGATGGACCATTAGTCTGACCCAGTATGGCCATTCTTATGTTATGCCCTTTTTGCAAAGCTAAAGTCTCTGTGCCATGGTGTACGAGGGGTTTCGTAAAGATAGTTTCAGTTTCTGCTGTGAAGGTATCAGAGGGGGCCCTGATGAGATAGCAGTCAGTCTTTTGAGACTTTCATTCTCCCTTATCTCTCCATACAGAAGGAACAATGTAAATGCAACTTCTCGACTAAGTAGTGAGCAGCGCCGGCTCCAGGGTTTTTGCTGCCCCAGGCAGCAAAAAAAAAAAAAAAAAAAAAGCCGCGATCGCAATCGCGATCGCGATCTGCGGCGGCAATTCGGCGGGAGGTCCTTCGCTCCGAGCGGGACTGAGGGACCCTCCGCCGTATTGCCGCCGAATTGCTGGACGTGCTGGCCCTCTCCCGAGGGGCCGCCCCAAGCACCTGCTTGGTCAGCTGGTGCCTGGAGCCGGCCCTGGTAGTGAGTACAAAACAATCAGTAAATAGCAGTCTCTGGATCCAACAGTCAATTGGCCCCTTTTACAATCCTTCTGCTGCCTAGGGATGACTATCTCCAGCCTAGACTTGGATCTCATTCTTAGCTCCTCTCTGTAATCCTGTTTTAGAAAATTGTTTGACTGAAAATCTGGGAAATCTTGTGGCTTTGTTACTCCTTTGCCAATACTCTTCAATTAGAACAATCTTTCAGCCACCAACGCCTATCAGCTAATGGTGCTTGGCCAGGCATCAAAACAGAAAGTCAAGCCTTTGTGGCAAATGAATTCAATCTAATCTTTGCCTAGGAAAAGTTCAGGAAATCCCAAGTACCATCAGGTTGCCCTACTGTTAGTCACTCCAGAATGCTTGCTAAGGGACCCACTTTGTTGCACCAAAGTTCCCGCCCCATTTGTATAGCTTTATTATATCAATTTATATCTGATCAGACACCAGAAATTGTGTAAGCACTTCAGTTTATAGGGGACAAAAGGTTCTGCTTTAGCCTGGCAGATACAGAGATTACAGCATGGAATACTATTTCCATGTACCACATGAGCCACATCTGAAAATGTTCAATGGGGAAGAGAGGAATCAGAGGTCAGGTGCAAGGGGAAGCAAGCCAAGAGGAGAGGAAAAAAATCAGAGCGCTATTGAAAGTGGACGAGCTGGAAGAAACCCTGAGATCATAAAGCAGCAAGTGAAGGTGCCCACGTATATAATTAGAGGCAAAATGAGGTTCCATATTTACTACTTGAGAAAATGAAGTTTGGTCCAACAGGTGTAGTAAGACATAGGACCAGTCTTTCCACTGATTTCAGTGGGCTTAGGATCAGGCCTCTAATGCAGGAGAGATAGAACATAAAAGATTAACTAGTTAATGCACATACCCATGAATAAGAACTCGTTGTGAAGATGTAACAGTCTTTCTGAGTGTTGGAGGAAGAAGCCAAGCTGCTTAAGAAGTATTTTATCAACCACTGATTATCTGCATGTAACTAATTACACAATAAATACTGTAGAGCAGGACAAACTAGCGTATGCTCAGTATGTACCAACCTACTACAATTTTTCCACTTTGGAAGAAAAAAAACATTCCTTTCTAATTTCTAAATACTATACATCTGGCCACAGCTGAAGCACCATCTAGTACTTTTTGGTTAGCCTGACTTAAACACATATTTGTAATTTTCAAAACCTAACCTGTAGTTACGGAGTTAGGTTGGTATCCATTACACTGGGGCTTTTTTATCATTATTACAACTTCTGCCCAAAATGTTGGCAGTATCAGAACAATTCAGCAGCCTATAATTTAACTTACTTCTCATCCAAGACAAGGGTGGTCCTGTAAGTCTGAGGTCACTGATGGGGCAGGTTGGGAGAAACTTGCATTCTAGTTGCCTACATGAAGTCTGACCAATGGAATATGGAAAAAGCTTCCCTTTTAATAGCTCTGCCGCTCTCCACCACAAATACAAGGAGACCCTCAGTGACTCCAGCTCATAGAGAAGGCAAATAGGGCAGCAGGTATCATAGGCCAGGGGAGGCCCCGCCCACACTCTGCTTCGAGGCCCCGCCCTCACTCTCCATCTCCCCTGAAGCCGGCAGGGGCTCAGCTCCAGCCAGCGGCCTGGAGGTTGGGGCTTGGGCCAGCTGGCGGTTCGGAGGCAGGCAGGCCAGCGTCTTGGGGCAGGCAGGCTGGGGCTCCTCCGGCCACAGAGAGGGGAGGGCCTTGGGGCTCCAGCCATGGGGTCTTAGGCAGAAGGGGCTGGGCCGGGAGGGCTAGCCTTCCTGAAGGGAGGGTTCACGCGCCGCCCATGCAAATAGGTTTCAAGTACTGTAAAGCAGACAACAACAGAATGGAGTAGGTACCAACATGGGAAGAGGTATGCAAAGCCTACTTTGTGATAATCTTTAAGACACTATTACTTATTGCTGGTTGGTATCAGAAATGTTCTGTGACTAATTTCCCCCCTATGGATATTTTAATTTAAATCAGTTGTGAGAGTCCATTTTATTAGAAAAACTCCAGACAAGAGCTGGGCAATTTTTTTCAGCAAATAATAATGCATTGTTGGGGGACGGGGGACACATTGAAACTCTTTGTGAATTCAGGTTGAATTGGCAAATAGTTTTGTCGGGAAAAAATTGAAATGCCAAAATATTTTGACTTTTCATTTCAAAACAATATTTCATTTAAAAACGTAGCTAATTTGTGTGAGGGGGAAAAAGGGTGAAAAACAAAATGAAACAAAAACAGAACATTTATTTAGGGTTGAAAAAATGAGGTTTTGGGGGGTTTTTTGGGTTTGTCATCTTAGTGACAACAACAAAAAATTCAGTTTGAATCAAACTCCCCCTCCCCCCCGTTTGGCCCTTAACTGAGAAATCCATTATTTGTTCAGCTTCACGTGGAACCTCTAAAGCAGGGGTAGGCACCTACTACAGGACAGGCCCAACAAAGAAAGTAACAGAACGCCTCTAGCCATCACCTACAGCCCCCAACTAAAACCTCTCCAGCGCATCATCAAGGATCTACAACCTATCCTGAAGGACGATCCATCACTCTCACAGATCTTGGGAGACAGGCCAGTCCTTGCTTACAGACAGCCCCCAAACCTGAAGCAAATACTCACCAGCAACCACACACCACACAACGAAAACACTAACCCAGGAACCTATCCTTGCAACAAAGCCCGTTGCCAACTCTGTCCACATATCTATTCAGGGGATACCATCATAGGACCTAATCACATCAGCCACACTATCAGAGGCTCGTTCACCTGCACATCTACCAATGTGATATATGCCATCATGTGCCAGCAATGCCCCTCTGCCACGTACATTGGCCAAACTGGACAGTCTCTACGTAAAAGAATAAATGGACACAAATCAGACGTCAAGAATTATAACATTCAAAAACCAGTTGGAGAACACTTCAACCTCCCTGGCCACTCGATTACAGACCTAAAAGTCGCAATATTAAAACAAAAAAACTTCAAAAACAGACTCCAACGAGAAACTGCTGAATTGGAATTAATTTGCAAATTGGATACCATCAAATCAGGTTTGAATAAAGACTGGGAGTGGATGGGCCATTACACAAGGTAAAACTATTTCTCCATGCTTATCTTTCCCCCCCGCCCCCTACAGTTCCTTATATCTCCTTGTCAAGTGCTGGAAATGGGCCATTTTCATTACCACCACAAAGACTTATTTTTCTCTCCTGCTGACAACTGATCACTCTCCTTATAATGTGTATGGTAAGATCCATTGTTTCATGTGTGTATATATATATATCTTCCTTCTGTATTTTCCACTGCATGCATCCGATGAAGTGAGCTGTAGCCCACGAAAGCTTATGCTACAATAAATTTGTTAGTCTCTAAGGTGCCACAAGTACTCCTGTTCCTTTTATTTCTGCAGTTACCCAAGATCTACCTTCTGGATTTGCTGAGAGTATTTAGCTCTAATTGTTTAGTTACAAAAAAGAATTGCACAAAGAGGTCAGATTAAGCGGGTGGTAGGGAAAGAGGAGAAAATGAAAGGCAGAAGAAAGAGGGGAGAATACAAGGAAAAAGGGAGCAGGGGTCGGGGGGGGGGGGGAGATAAGGAGAAAGCAAAAAGCAGCAGGCCTCGGCAGGAATGAAAAAAATCTTTCATCTGGTGACTTTGTGGGTACACATTTATGTCTTGCTTGTCTACTAATAGCAATTTTCACACAGCCTCACACCTCCTGTGTTCATCACAGGCATCAGGAAACAAAGTCTCTCTGAAATTAGAAGTGATTGTGGGAGCAACTCTGGAATTCCTCACATTTATAGTTCAGAGAGATCAATCAGCATCAAGACAACACTGGTAATTTGAGGGAAAGGCATCATCCACAGACACATATGAAGCAGTTGGAACTCTGCTCATAATGAACACAAATTAATGAACATAAATTGAGACAGAAGAGCAAATGAAGATGTTGGAATGTGTTCAGGTAGGTTTGAAATCTCTTTCACATTGACTGGGACTGCGAGATATAAATCAAATTTGGGTCCCTCTCTCACTCACTCTGCAAGAACATTTGTTAGCTGACCAAATGTAGCATAGGTGTTTCTATCAAAACTGCACATGGTTCAAAATCAGCTAGGAGGGAAAGGCAAGTCCTATTTCCAAGGGAAACTGACTCCAAGGTTTTGAAATGAGTATGTACAGGAAACCTCATATGATATCTTTTAAAAGGCAAGCTGAACAACCCAAAGGTAGAAAAATAAAGCACTTGTTCCCCTCATACAGAATTACCTGTTCTACAAATCAAATCTACAAATCCATTTAATCTGAGGATCAGCTCCAACAATAGTTTAAACAGCAACTTTAAAACAGACCAGCAGCTGACCTATCAAAACTTGAAAGTAGCCACAGAATACAAGTACCTTGAAACAATGCCAGAAGTAGCCCACACTGGGACAGGTTTCATTGATTGTAGTGGTGGTGTTGAGGGAGGCTTGAACCAAGCCTCAATGGCCAAATTCCTATTTATGTTTCAAGGGCCCAATCCTTCAATTGATAGCACATGCTACTACTCCAGAGATAGTCTTCCATTGCAGTATTTCTTCTCGTTTTACACAGAAGAAATGCAGAGTATTAATTGCTGGTGCTTCCTTCTAAAAAATCTTAGAGTTATATTGGTTTATAGATCTGATATCTGGGAACAATATATAGATTGTTTTGTGGAAAACAATTCAATGTTTTCTGCTCTCTTACCCAATGTGAACTACATATGAATGAAGTTACCATTCCACACCTTGTTTCATGTTACCTATAACATACATTTCTCTGGTGCTTTTTCCCCTCCATTACAGTGTAATTTCTTAGCGCCTCTCCCCCGCCCCATGGCAGCTGCAAAAGGATTAAGGCCATTAGCTTGTCTTTTTTCCCCCTTCTTTTTGCTTCTGTAAACTGAATACCAGTGAGACTATTGGTTTGGATATCATTTGTTAAGTAAGTGTACAAAGGCAGAGAAATGAAATCAGTCACTACTGCACAAAACATAATAGTTTTCTTTTCAAAATTTGTCCTTTCTCCTATTAAGTAACAAGTCCTAGTAAAACTGATCATTTACATGTATTAGCTGCTAATTGTATCAAATTAGCTAGAGTATATGGTATACTGACACAGGAATAAGCTAATACTTTGCATTTATATAGAACTTTCCACCCACAGATCTCAATGCATATAAGCATTACATTAATTCTATACCTTTTTTACTTTTTGAGTGAATTCAGGACTAACAGCAGTGAAAAATTCCCTGCCTCACCCATGCCAATATGTTTCACACCTAACTTGGAGTAACCACTTGCACTAGAGAATCCAAGGATTGAATGAACATGGAGACTAAAACTACTCTTTCAGCTGTAGAGGTGTTTATTCCAGGTTAGGCTCATTGGTTCAACTGCCATCAAATGTGCCAGTTATGCACTGAAACCACCTATCCATTTTTTTTTAAGTACACACATCATCTAGGAATAGTATTACCTGGGAACATCATATTTATGTTTGTGATGCAATACCAGGGAACCAAAGCCTAAGCCAAATAAACTCCAAAAGCTTTCCTCCGGATACATCTGTTAACAGCTAGATTCAAATTACAGCTGTTATGTTGCAACTCCCCTGAAAGTGCTGAACATACATTAACATTAAACTGTATCTCACATGTCCCTTATCTGTTTCCTCATTGCTATGATTCCATGGTTAACTTCTACAATGGACAGAACTGGGGGAAGACAGGCCTGAGACACTGTAACAGGATGACTTGCCCTTGGGCTGGAGAGCCTGGTGGGCCTAAGACAGCCCTGACTGAGGCCCATCTGAGAGGAATCAGGTGATTCAAATATAAAAGGCAGCTTGTGTGTGTTTGGGTGTATGTATGTGAGCTGGGGGAACACCAGGGACTACAGCTGTGTCTGTAGATTCTGTAGGGAGCAAGAAAGCTCCTGCAGAGCCCTGTGTCAGCAGTGGAAAAGCTGAAGAACCAGGAGAGGGTGGGAGAAAATGCCCCAGGTAGAGAAGCCTGGGAGAGACCCTGTAAAAGCTGGGGAGAGTCTATAAAAACCAGCTGGGATGAAGACTGCGTGAGTTTTTGTTGTCTGTTATTTTGGATTAATTAAGAGAGAGACCCTGAACTGAGGTTGAGGCCTAGGGGCCCCGTATGTACCAGAGGACTAAATAAATGGGACATCCTCTGGGGATTCTTTGAATTGTAAGTTCTTAAAGGGCCCTGAAGAGGGGGGAAAAGGGAGGCAGGTGCTGTAGAGTGACCGCTGGCCACAAGGGGGTGCTAAGTAAGCAGCTACTGGTTCAGGACATGACTCTCTAGGCCAGTGGTTCTCAAACTAGGGCCGCTGCTTGTTCAGGGAAAGCCCCTGGCAGACTGGGCCGGTTTGTTTACCTGCCGCGTCCGCAGGTTCGGCCGATCGCAGCTCCCATCCAACCATCCCTTCTCCCTGACTGCCCCCATTCAACACCCCCGTTCCCTGCCCTCTGATCGCCCTAACCCCTACCTACACCCCCGGCCCCTGACCACCACCCTGAACTCCCCTGCCCTCTATCCAACCCTCCTCCCCCACTCCTTGCCCCCTTACCACGCTGCCTGGAGCACCAGTGGCTGGCGGCACGGCTGCACCAGGACAGGCAGCTGCACCGCCCAGCTGGAGCCAGCCACACACCGCGCAGCACATTGCACTGGTGGTGCAGTGAGCTGAGGCTGCGGGGGAGGGGGGAACAGCGGGGGGGCCTGGGGTAGCCTCCCAGGCCAGGAGCCGGGGAGAACGGTCCCGCGGGCCGGATGTGGCCTGCGGGCCGTAATTTGCCCACCTCTGCTCTAGGCAAAGTTTAGTTCCTGATTACATTAGCTCATTAGTGGATGATTACATAAGACTTAAAGTTACATTTACTAGCTTATGATATCTAGATTTTCGTTAGTGAGACAATAATCATTGTCCTCAGTATTTATATAGCATTTTACATGCTAAAAGTGACTCTCAACCCCTGGCTGAAAGGATCCAGCTATTGAACAAACTTCCAGAGGCAAATCCAGAGTCTGACAGTCTTTTGGAATCTCAACAAAGCCTTCCTTTTTGAAAGTCTTTCCACAATAAGAATGACACTCACAACGTTGACACCCCCTATATCCTAACACAGGGGTCGGCAACCTTTCAGAAGTGGTGTGCCGAGTCTTCATTTATTCACTCTCATTTAAGGTTTCGCGTGCCAATAATACATTTTAACTTTTTTAGAAGGTGTCTTTCTATAAGTCTATAATATATAACTAAACTATTGTGGTATGTAAAGTAAATAAGGTTTTTTAAAATGTTTAACAAGCTTCATTTAAAATTAAATTAAAATGCAGAGCCCCCCGGACCGGTGGCCAGGACCCAAGCAGTGTGAGTGCCACTGAAAATCAGCTCGCGTGCCGCCTTCGGCACACGTGCCATAGGTTGCCTACCCCTGTCCTAACAAGTCCTCTTTCCCTGCCAAAAAAGAACCACCCTACCCCAAGCACCATTTTGACCTAGAAAAGGGACACAAATAGTACAGTGATGAGTGGCAGTACAAACCCTTAAATAGATAGCTAGATAGTAACAAAACAAACAAAAATTAGGTTTGGAAAAACTTTCAAAAATTTAAAGTTGTTTTTACTATTTAAATTGACCCATTTTTTCACATTTTTAAACGGAAACTTTTGAAAATGGTTATCAATCAACATTTTTAATTTGCCACAAAAATGGTTTTCAGTTAGCAAAATTTTCAATGACTATTTTAATACTTTCAAAAATTGTGATTTAAAAAAAACCACTTTCCATGAACACCAAAATATTTCAACAATGTTGACATTTTTTGTGTGAAAAACTTTGTTTTAGGGCTTTCTACATGGTGCTTTAGTCCACACCAGATGAGTGCAAATTTAGTCCACACTAGTGTGTCGTGCACTAACTGGCCCATATGGCCCCTGCTGGTGCTCACCAAAAGTTCCCTAGTACATGTTAATGTAGTACTGTCTGAAACGGGACTACAGTAATACACACTAAGGAACTTTTGGTGCATGCCAGCAGAGTCTGTGTGGGCAAGTTAGTCCTCAGCACGCTAGTGCAGACTAAATTTTTCACTCCTCTGGTGTGGACTAAAACATTGTGTAGACAAATCCTTAAGAAAAAAGACTAGTTTTCAACCAAAACAGCTTTGTGTTTGAAAAATTTTGATCGGTGGTAGTGGTGAGGTAGGTAATTAATAGAGCTATGCAGGAATCAGAATGTCCATTTCAAAATTTGTGTTTTGTTCCAAATCAGAATGCAATGTCAAATTTTGAAATATTCTATGAAATTTTTTTTTTTTTACAAAATTTTTATTTTGGGTCAATCAAAACATTTTCTTTCAATAAAACTGAACCTTTTATTCAATTTTCACTTTTAATGTTTTATTATAATTTATAATAGAATATAAAATTAAATAAATTTCAAAAAGTCATTCCAAAGTGAAAAAGAAAAACACATTCTGTTTTGCTAAGGTCCACACAGAATGTTGCATCCTTATTAAAATGCAGCTTTTCTATTTTTTAAACAATATTACATGAAAATTCAAATGGAATGTATTGATTTAGACAAACCAGCATTCTGTCAGAAAATTTTATCTGACTTTATCCCCATTTTATGGATAAGGTAAAGAAAATTAAATATTTTTCCTCAGGATCACATAGTGTGTTAGTGATAGAGCTAGGAATGGATGTTATGACTCTGAATGAGAACTCAGTGCTCATTCTCCCTAAAGTGTTCTAATGCTCAGTAGTTAGCAAGTGCCCCAGCCAAGACATCACATCTTGAAGGGAAGCAGGCTCTGATAAACTGGGATTATACTCAGGCCCAGCTCCCTCTGTGCCTATTATGTAGCCAGAAGCACATACTAAAGGGTATGCATGCTGATGCTTTTTTCAGGCAGCTGTAAACAGGCACCCCAAAGCGCACTCCCATCAAGCTACTCTGAGTCATCATGCCCTTTGTTGGAAAAGATAGCTGCTGAACCCACTATATTGCTGGCTCCGCTCTCCCCGCTGCATGCCTGAGACTTGGAAAGGCAAGGTTTTGCCCACATTTTTTTACAGAGAAGAGAAATAATAATTAAGTTATTGGAGATAAAGACATGAAATATGGATCTAATTTTCTATATAACATAGATACTTTAACTACACTATGAAATAGAGAAAAGTCATGGATCAGAGCCACAATCAAAGCCATCTGTAGAAAAACTAAATCCAAGCTACTGAAATGTCAAGAGGGAAGTGTTCAAGTCTTCACATTGAGGCCAGTGTTTTCAAGAGCCCAGACTCCCTTTTTGTCAGTCCAATTTGCGCCCCCATTTTTGCATAAACCAAATTTGCACATGCATCTTTTGCACCCACAGTGAACTGTAGACACACACATTAGTACAGAAACACCTGAAGCAAGACCACATTTATTTACAAGCCCAATATATTCTAGGCACTTATTGGAATAATGGCCCATATGAGCCTTTTCAGATGCACTGTCCCTTGGGCACCATCTTCTTATGTGTGTATTACATATGTCTACTAATTTAAGGAATCAAATGCTAAATCCACCAGTCATAGACATGTGGATTTAGATACCAATGAACTGTCTACACTCATCAATACGCTTGGTTTTTCATGACATGAAGTATGAGTAATAATCTACATTTAATAGCTAACCCAACTATAAATCATTACAAATGGTTAATATAAATTAGCTGGAAATAGTCTCCATTGCAATTGTTTCATACTGTCATGTATGTGAGAACACAAACATACAGAAGTTGCTTATATAAAATGTCTGAGGCAATGTATCATTCTGTGATGTGCAGCCTGTCTCGCTAGGCAATGGAAGGTGTGGCTCTATGACCACCGGGTGGGATGTTCCATTGAAAAAGCCAGCCTCGTGCTATGCCTGTCACTTCCCTGCATTTCATGCAATGCAAACCTAAGAGAAAAAGATTCCATAACGGTCAGGTTCATAGTACTGATTCATTACATGTGTTTAGTGACTAAAATAGTCATGAACTGGGTAGGAGAAAGGGACGCTAATATATTTCATGGGCCAAATTCAGGCTCAGTGTGATTTTTGTGGTGAAGGCAGGAACACATTAATTTTACAGACATTCACAGTAATGTACATATGGTGATGACAAGTTAGTTACCATGTTAAAGCATTACAGCAAATTAACTATTGTTTCCAAGAGTTACCATATACAATTAGTTATTAAAACTGTCGTGGAATACCACAGAGTATTTCTCTGCAAATCATGAAATAACTTTTATCATCATGGCACAGACATATCCGACTATCATATATGGAATGTACTGTTGTGAACACTATTAGGAAATTTGTTTGTGTTTCTTTTAGATTTTGTCTTTGGCTCTGGAGCTCTTTAATAGCTCTACTAAGATTACACGCATTATGCAATTTCCCCTTCTCTGTCTGCTAATAAATTATAAATCCCCTCAGGAAGTTTTTTGGGTTTGTTTGTTTCTATTGGAGAATTTTTTTTAAAAAAAGCCAAGTTATCTACAAACTGATGAACTGGATAAATTAATGGAAGTTAAGTCCATTAATGGCTATTAGCCAGGATGGGTAAGGAATGGTGTCCCTAGACCCTGTTTGTCAGAGGATGGAGATGGATGGCAGGAGAGAGATCACTTGATCATTACCTGTTAGGTTCACTCCCTCTGGGGCACCTGGCATTGGCCACTGTCAGTAGACAGGATACTGGGCTGGATGGACCTTTGGTCTGACCCAGTACGGCCATTCTTATCTTCCTTTGTTCTTATGTTCCTGGTAGCAGCTCGTAGAGCACAGTGAGAATAGCTAGGATCTACCTTCGTCCCAGTGATTCTTGTCTGCCAGCACTGCCTCAAGGGGCAGTGGACAGTCTGTGAAAGACAGAACAACTGAAAGATCTCTCATATACTGGGGACCAGGCTAGCATTTGCCATCCCTATAATTAGGGAGTCAAACCTTTACCCACTTAAAACTTAACTCTACAAGCCTTTTGCTGAATACAACTGTGCCTCTTTAGAGAGCCTAGGTCTATGTATTACTTGCTATTGAGCATTATGACTATTCATTATTTACTATGTGACTTATCTCCTAAATCATGTGCTATTGATTCTGTTCCCTGAGTGGATGACAATGAATAAACAGAATAATAATGGTAGTGCATACTCTTGTTGTCAGAAAAACTTGCTCATTTGCACATGAATAAAAGTGCCGGAGCTGACATCCATGCAATCAGAAACAGTGTCTGGGAAGAAAAATGAACCAAAGGGTTCAAGAACATTTTGAACCAAATTGCAGTGGATTTTGTGGAGAAATTCATGAATATATTTTCCCACTGGGCTAGCTCTGATTATTGTCATTCACAGATAAATACTACAAATTATTTTATCTGACTTTATGCAATTTGCAATGGTTGTAAATTTGAATGTGACAGGCTTGGATTAGATGAATAGCTATCCTTTTCTAACATTATTAAATTTTCTGATTTACTCTGCTGGCATACTATAAATTAAGGAATGTCATGGTGACTGTGGCACTGAGCGATCACTATCTTCATTAGATGTGAAACATAAAATCACTACTGGATAAGTACTATCATATGACTTCCAGGCTCTTCAAAAAGCTGGTTACAATTTTCAGATTATTTGGATACACTGTAAGAAAATAGTTTTCCAGGAAATAGTAGTAATGTCTTTTGCCATCCTCATTTTCAATATTTTATCAAAAAAAGTGGGCTGGATAGGAGTGGAGGTGGAGGGATAAGAGTAAAGGAGAAGGTTGTAGATGAGTTTGTTCATTAGTTTGAGCCTAAAATTTATATTTTACTGTACCAAAGTTCTTTCTGATGCAACTAACTATAGAGGAAATGAGCGATCACAAACTACAATCTATAAAAGCAGCAAAGAATCCTGTGGCACCTTATAGACTAACAGACGTTTTGCAGCATGAGCTTTCGTGGGTGAATACCCACTTCTTCGGATGCAATCCTTGCATCCGAAGAAGTGGGTATTCACCCACGACAGCTCATGCTGCAAAACGTCTGTTAGTCTATAAGGTGCCACAGGATTCTTTGCTGCTTTCACAGATCCAGACTAACACGGCTACCCCTCTGATACTAAACTACAATCTAGAAAATCGGATGGAACCAGTTTTCCTGGTTTTTGATACTGATGCTATTTATTTTTCCTGCATTGGCAAGGAGGAGAATTGGATAACTTAATGGATCTTTCTCATCTCCATTTTATCAGACACTATTAATTCAATATAATAAAGTGTTTTTTGTTTTTTGTTAAAAGAACAATTTAAAATGGCTAATAATCCCTGAAGACAAGGTATTCCTTATGATTTGGGGTTATCCAAAAATCGCCTTCAGTTTGTTGAATGATGAAAGGCACCTGCTCTGAATCCACTTGCTACACTAACATCTTTCTATCTAAATATGGGAACTATTTAAGGAGACAGTGAGGCTTGCCCAGGTAGCCTTTGAGAACACTGGACATGTTTTAGATTATCACTGTTTCATGATGGCATCCTGAAAGCCAAATTATGTACAGTAATCCAGTGTTCAGTAATTAAGGTGTAATTTAATACAACCAATCAAATATTCTTTAGTCAAAACTTATATGTGAGAATGTTTTCGTTATAAACTCCCAGTTTGTGCCTGAGGTAGACTGGACTCGCATTGACTTCAATGGGGTTTGGATAAAGAACCTATATGCTAGTTAAAAGGCAAGTGTTTCTGTCTAATAAAGGGTGGGTGCACTGGCAGGGTTGTGTGTGTGTTTGTGTGTTTCTCAGATAAGCAGGAAAAAGAAGATACATGGGTATTTTCCCACTAAAACTTTTTTCTTCAGGATTCTCAATTACAGACCAAAACAAACATGGAGCTGTTTATTTTCACTTTTGTAATAAAAAAAGTGACATTATTTTCATTACTTGAATGCCCAGAACATACATTCAACATTAATTTATTTAAGAAAGTTTCATTATATTATTGCATATGCTTTGGTCTGGTGCTCAGAAAAGTCTATAGCTTAACATACTAGTTTCTTTGCAAAGTTTAAAAAATATATATTGTACTGTGCTTTACTTTCTGGAGGTGTTTATCTAGAATTCCAATTTATTGGTGAGTATATTTTGGTTTGGAGTGTAGGCAATATGCTGTAATTCTTGTAATAGATTAATTCCAATTAGAGGTTTTAGTTAAGTTGGATCCAACATGCTTCATTTTATAGTCAAATAAGGGGTACAAAACATAAGTGTTTTATCTGATATGTGCAAAGACTTGTTCCTCTTGCTATCTTTACTTCCTTTTACAATTCCTCTTGTAATTGTGGCCAAACAGCTTTTTTAAATCTTTAGGTGAAGATTTTCAAAAGTGACAATTGATTTTGGGTGCCCATCTTGAATTAATTTAAAGGGGCCTGCTTTTCAGAGGGTGGATATTTTGGCATTTTTGAAAATCAGGCCTTTTCAGATATTTCAAATTGGGCACCCAAAAATTTGAGGCAAAATGACTCATTACTTTTTGGACTTTCCTCCAATGGTACCATATTCATCACAATGGTCTATGGCTAGTCCTTTCTCCCATGTCCTTTATAGCGCTGGCAATCAGGTAAAGGAGCAATAGTTAAGATTTGCCTGAATATTTAGAGAAAAATTTAAATTCACTAAGCAGATGAGCACTTTTATACCATACTTATTTATAAACAAAAATCAGGTTCATTTATTTTGCTCCATCCTACATCTAGTCAACATAGCTTGGTACTTGTCTTAATTAAACTCTAATCCAAATGTTAAAAAACAAAACAAAAACACAACACTATTGGGTTTTACAAACCGGCATATAACATAATAGTTTGTGGTAAGGATTTAGTCTGCAGTAGCTTGCTTGTTTCAGATTTTAAAGTTCTACTAAAACCAATATTCAGACACAAAGATGTGCACGTTGACAATGTTACGATGAGAGACAATCCCGTTCACCACATAGTTCATCTCCAGTTTCAGAATGGCATGGAAAGGTCCAACAATGGGCTTCACCTGACGAACTACACCTGTGGCAAAAAACAAAAATAAGCAATGAAGATTAATACAGTGAAATCAAATGGTTTCTGATTAGCTGTAGACTATATGGGGTTTGTGAATACTTTTGATTAACAATTACATTTACAGAATATTGGTCTGGTTTGCAAACATACAAAAAAGGGCTATATCTGCAATGATTATTCCCCTTTCATATTTTGACCAGCTCCTATTTTCAGTACATTTACTAAAACACTGATAATGGAAGAAACACTGAATACTCCGCAGTTACCAATATTTTCTTCCACATTTTGCCCAATCTATACAAACTATTTTTCTAAAAATAGAACATAAGACATTGATTTGTTTAAGTAAAGCAAGATGCAGATTATACTGGAGAATGTACAAAGAGATGGATACATATAACAGAACACCAAGAATGAACTTTCCACTCTATTTCGGACAGGAGAGATTACAAGGAACACTAATTAGTACCTGATAATAAGCACTTCTCATATACACATCAATCCCCACCAATTTGCGTATTATAGTGGGCCAAATTATTATAAACAATCCCACTGAAAGCAGTAGGATGATGGCTGGAGGGAGGTAAGTATGCAAGGTGAGTAAGGAATGTGGCTATCAGAATCTGGCCCAGTGGTATTTGAAACGTGTTGTTTAATTTTAAAAACTAATCTGTATTGTTACTGCTGATCACATTTTAAATATATCACTTTCACATTACCTCATCTGCACTGGGACATATGATGAACAAATAAAATGATAGTGGAGCAATTAGTTATACTTTTCAAGACCTAATCTTGCAATTTGTTCTGCATGGACAGATGCCTGCAGCCAAACAGAATAGCTGCAGGAAGGCCCTGATCCTGCACCATTAAAGTCATTGGGAGCTTTGCCCTAAGTCATTATTACATAGTTCATGGAAGCAAACTCTATCTTATTCTCCATATTAAACACATCATGCAGCTACTGTATTATTAGTACGTGGAAGTTTAAAGTGGTCAAAGACATATAAATCCAAAGCTAACTAATAGACATCAGGAATTTGGTATAGAATCCCCATTTCAAATACTTGATTCTGACAGCTGATGTGCTACAGTGGCATTTGATCTGGTAGGAAATATATAGTTTGAGTGGATTATTTTAGATGTATTCCTTCTAGATCTGAAGAGTTATGTTTCAAAGCATATAGCACAACATCTTTATGGAATTCCAAAAGAATTCTTATAGCAGCTCCCTAAGAACACATTGGCTTAAGATCTGATGGTGGAGATAAACGTTTGCTTATGTAGGCTGTCAGCACCTTTTTTCTAGTGCAGTGATGACATTACAGCTCTGTCCTGTTTAAATACTGACTAATATCTTCAGCATGTAGTGAAATAGCAAACTTTCCACCACATTCATTTTGCTTGCCATATTTAATGAATACACTTCTTTTAAAGCATCCTTTCCCCCTCCAATTTTTTTTTTTTTTTTTTAGTTTTCTTGGCCAGCATCCTGCACCTTGTAAAATTGACTTGTGGTGGCAAGGGCTGTGTAGAGAAAAAAACAACAACAAAAAAACCCCTCTCTCTCTGGAATTCCCCTTCCTGTATGGTAGGAAGTGTTTTAATAATACTACAGGACATTATTGTGAAAATCAACTTCCATCTCAATTATGTGAATTTGCACTGTGGAATCCAATCAATAACATCTAATATTTAACCCACTTAATTTCTTTCTTGTTCTTTAGTAACGTTCAGATAGTAAGGGCTGGTGTTGCTACTGAGTAATCCTTTAATATTTTTAGTCTCACCTTTCTTATTAATCCATTCACTCTAAAAATCAGATTGCACACCGCAACCTATGTAGTCATGCAATCATGTCTAAGATGGTTGATGCTACAGGACAGAACTTCTGAGCATTATGGCTATTGTCTGGCTATGCCAAAAGAAGGACAGGAGACGTTATATATTGGTTTTATCAGGCCGCAACTTTATTATTAGATGTCTGGGACTAACCCGGCGGATAAAATGTGCAGTGCAGGTGAAAACCCCCACAATTCACTGGGGGCGGGGGGTGAGAGTTTTTTTCAGCTCCTCCCCCCCGTCCCTCCTGCAGATCCACTGCCGGGCACCTCCAATTCCAGGCAATTCTGGGGGTGGGGGGCTTCCACCAGCTCCCCCCCTTTTCATTCAGGTCCTCCAGCAGTTCCCTTGCTGGGACCACGCCCAACCACGCCCCTTCGTAGGAGGGGTTAGGGTGGACTATAATGATGGGGGGTTGGCTCCCCGCTGTACCAATCAGAGGAGTCTCCAACTGCCCCCGGCTTGCTCAATTACCAAGCACCTCTCCTTAATTCCTTTTCCAAGCCATTTACTGTTTGTTTGTTTTTGTGTGCCTTAATTTATGTAGTCACTGCACTGAACATCCACTATACACTTAAATAAAGAGTTGCAACATATGGCCTACCGCCCATCATGCTATGCATGAACAGAGCCCACCTGAACCTGCTGCGAGGAAGGCGAACCCCCCCCCCGACTGCACCTGACCAATATGGTGGTAAAGGAAAAATTCCTTCCCAGCCCCCCTTAGTGGGGTGGCTAACGTAATGCCCACAGCAGATATAACTAATCACCCAGCATATTTGTGACCTAAATAGGGAGAGAGGATGGGTGCTGCCCAGCCTGTTCCGAGTGAAAGAGGGGAGGGACCAGACCCAGGCTGACCTTTTTAAACCCCTCATTCCTAGGTGGTGATCACGCTGACTGCTTTTCCAGCAGTTTTACGTCCCCCCTGCTTCCCCAAGCCAGAAAGCGTTGCCCTCTTCTTCTGGCCAGCCAGACTACTCCCCCCGCCCTTCCCCCCGCTTAAAGTGCAGGGCGGAGATTGTAGCCAAATGCCATTACATTTCACCTTTATTTTCTCTTTTGATTCATTCAAATAAGTGCTTATTAAAAGACAGATGAAATTTAAGTTTGCTTTCAGAAGCAGCTGATAGAGGGAAAGAACAAAGGCACAGTGTACAATTTGACAGCTCCTGTGTAGTTATTTTGCTGCTGCTTTAAATTCAAGACTAATCATGGGCCAAGGAGTATGTACAGAAAATTGAAGTGTGATGTTTTTGTTAAGACTGGCTGTGGTAAAAATATGTGGAATGTGGCATATCCTATATTCTTTCAATATTTCTTTGTTTTTATCTATTTAGATTTGTATACAAAATAAAAAGGGAATGCCCCTGCAATACATTGCAAAACAGAAATAAAATTAAAAAGCCAGCAGAACACAAAACTCTTCTCCTCCAGCAAATATGTAGGAGGACCTGCTTGGACAGGCTTCCTTACAGGTGGTATAGGTGAAGCTGAACCCTCTCTAAGTGTGATTTCTGGATAAGCTTTCCTGCTGTCCTACATGAGGGTTTTATGATGTGTGAAAGAAATTAACTGTAAAATGATCCATTGGACAAACACATGCAGTAGGAACACTTAGTGTACAATAATCAGTAACCTTTGCTCATCAAGCCTTTCCATTTCTCCCTTTTGATAACAAGCAATACAGAGAACAATTGATCCTTTTCCTCTGACAAGCACAGATGAAAACCATACACCAGAGCTGCTGAAAAGCTTGTAATGTGGCCTTATAGGCCAAAGGCTATTCAGTTATCCAGATTCCGGTAAATCTGCTACAGTTGTCCTGGAAGCTGTTTTGAGAAATTATTGCAGATTATGTGCCATAATTTGTCATCGGTTTTTAAGAAGGGTCTGATCCTCCAAGGCCTTGCACTTTCAGTCATTTATGTGCGCAAAGTGCTACCCCATCAGCAGGGCCGGCTCTACTGTTTTTGCCGCCCCAAGCAGCGCGCCGAATTGCCGCCGCAGACGGCGGGGGCAGTCCATGTGCCATTAGGGCGGCACACGCGTTTCCGCAGCGGCGGCAATTCGGCGGCAGCTTCTGTCTTCAGCTGGAAGACAGAAGCCGCCGAATTGCCACCGCGGGCAGCTGAACATAGAAGCTGCCGCCGAATTGCCGCCGCCGCGGAAACGCGCGTGCCGCCCTAACAGCACATGGACTGCCCCCGCCGTCCGCGGCAGCAATTCGGTGCACTGTTTGGGGCGGCAAAAACACACGGACTGCCGCCCCTTGCAGATTGCCGCCCCAAGCACCTGCTTGGAATGCTGGTGCCTGGAGCCGGCCCTGCCCATCAGAATTCTCTCCTTGCCTTCACAATGATTGCGGTGCTTTTCACCCACTTTGCACAGGGGCAGGTGCCTACACAAGGGGCAAAGTGCTTGAGAATCAGGCCCAGTATATTTAATACACACATTTGGTTATTAGTACCAATCACAGTTTCAAAAGCTTTCATCGGGAAGCCCATCCTAAAATGCCACATGTAGTACTTATGACTGCTTTTAAATGAAGCAGATTTATCAGTCACTGCAGCATTTGCACAAACATGTTGTTTCACTATGCATTTTGGCAGACCAAAAGTAGAGTTCAGCTTTGTGGTCTGGCTCCTTTCAGCATTTTTAGTTGAATATTAATATTAAGTACAAAAACATACTTTACAGTTACAGGAAGGTTACAATTTTGAACATACACAAGAATCAAGAATTGCAGGAATAAAGCAGCCAGTTTCTGATCTCACTTACACCAGTAATAGAGTAGCTCTGGTGATTGCAATGGATGATCTATAGCCCCCTCCCCCGTCCCTGAAATACAGAATATGCTATGTAAATCAGAGTTAAACAGCTAGCGCAATTTACTCGAGTGCAAGTCAATTTACATAGCTCTGAGTATTACCATTCTCATTCTTGTAAGGTTGCACCCCCAGGAGTCCCCAGGAATTAAAGATTAATCTTTAATTAAAGATTATGTCATGTGACGAAGCCTCCAAGAATATGTCCAACCAAAATTGGCCATCCTAGCACCCACATGTGGAATTGAGGCACACACATTCAAATATTACAGTCACCGCTGATTACATTCAAATATTACAGTCACTGCTGATTTTCCTTGCTTCTATCCTGTGCATATCTCTGATATTTCTAAGGAAACAGCCGCACCCTGATTATTCCCATTAGTATATGACCCCGCATTAGGCTGTGAATTATGAGAATGCTATGGGAGCTAGCTGCAAGTGATGCTCCATTTGCCTCTGATGTTAGGGTCACAAAGCACATGTGAATGGTGACTCCACCTGCAGCTGATTGAGGACAAGTTGTTCACTGTGTGATTTTTTGTATATAGTTGCTCTGTACTTTGTCTTGAGCTGACATTCCATTTTACTTCCCTTGAAGTAGTCTATTGATCTGAAGTAACCACTGTTTGCATTGCTGAGTTGGCAATGGGGGGACCTTCAACCTGCCAGACCTGTACATTGATTTATCTTGTTAAATGTGAACAGCGGAGATATCCGAGGCACATTCCAAGATGAGCAGCTTAAACACTGGGTGAAATCGAGGCCTCATTCAGTCAATGGGAGTTTTACCATTGATTTCAATGGGGTCAGGATTTCATCCTCCACATGTAAGTTGGCCTTTGTAGCATTCCTACACCCATACCCTAGTCCAGGGGTAGGCAACCTATGGCACGTGTGCCAAAGGCGGCACGCAAGCTGATTTTCAGTGGCACTCACACTGCCCGGGTCCTGGCCACCGGTCCGGGGGGCACTGCATTTTAATTTAATTTTAAATGAAGCTTCTTAAACATTTAAAAAACCTTATTTACTTTACATACAACAATAGTTTAGTTATATATTATAGACTTATAGAAAGAGACTTTCTAAAAATGTTAAAATGGAGTACTGGCACGCGAAACCTTAAATTAGAGTGAATAAACGAAGACTCGGCACACCACTTCTGAAAGGTTGCCGACCCCTGCCCTAGTCTTCACCATTAGTGCATGTACAATATGTGGACATAATTACCAATCACAATAAAGGTTTTTCTCTGAGCAAGAGACAGCGAGTAACCATGCTATGCCCAAATTTTCCTTAGGATGCCCAATTTATGAAAACACCATAATGTTGCAATCACCTCATGAAACTTAAAGGACTCTCTCTCTGCTTGCTAGTAGGTACACATGTGCTACATTACTACATGGCAGGCTGGAAACAATGAGAGCCATCCATAATGCCTTTGAAGCAGTTTGCTTTATCATCTTACTCATAGATCTTAAAGCCAGATGGGACCATTGTGATAATCTAGTCTGACCTCCCAGACATTGCGGGCCACAGAACCTCACCCACCCACTCCTGTACTAGACCCAGTAACTCAGCCAGAGGTTATGAAGTCTTCAGACCATGATTTCAAGACTTCAAGTTACAGAGAATTCACCATTTATTCAAGTTCAAACCAGCAAGTGACCCATGCTCATGCTGCAGCCGAAGGTGAAAAATCCCTAAGGTCTCTGCTAATCTGACCTGGGGGGCAATTCCTTCCTGACCCCAAATATGGCGATCAATTAGACCCTGAGCATGTGGGCAAGACTCCCAGACACCTGGGAAAGAATTCTCTGTAGTAACTCAGAGCCTTCCCCATCGAGTGTCCCATCTCCGGCCATTGGAGGTATTTGCTACTAGCAGCTGCAGATGTACTCAAATGTTGCACGTACAATATGACAGCGCCTACATCAGAAATCAAAGCAATACTAAACGGTGGGTCATAAACAGGCTCCAGGTTGCACACCTGTTGTGTCTTTTGCTTTTTAAACAGCAAAGACACTATGCATATGAAGAAACCAGACAGGCACATTTGGGTCCCAAATAACCATGTGTACTAAATGTAGGCAAGGGTTTCTCACCACTTTTGGTGTCTTCTCAAACTATGAACTTGATGCAGGAATTACTAGGTGAAATATTATGCTGGCCTGTGTTATGCAGTAGGTCAGAGTAGATGACCATAATGGTTCTTTCTCGTCTTAGATTCTATAAAAATCTATTAATCTTTATTAGGGCTGTCGATTAAAAGCAGTTAACTCACACGATTAACTAAAAAAAAATTAATCACAATTAAAAAAATTAATCACGATTAATCGCAGTTTTAATCACACTGTTAAACAATAGAATACCAATTGAAATGTATTAAATATTTTTGGAGTTTTCCTACATTTTCAAATATATTGATTTCAATTACAAGACAGTATGCAAAGCAGACAATGCTCACTTTATATTGTTATTTTTTATTACAAATATTTGCACTGTAAAAACAGTAAACAAAAGAAATAGTATTTTTCAGTTCACCTCATACAAGTACTGTAGTGCAATCTCTTTATCGTGAAAGTGCAATTTACAAATGTAAATTATTTTTTGTTACATAACTGCACTAAAAAACAAAACAATGTAAAACTTTAGAGCCTACAAGTCCACTCAGTCCTACTTCTTGTTCAGCCAATTGCTAAGACAAACAAGTTTGTTTATATTTACGGGAGATAATGGTGCCCGCTTCTGGTTCACAATGTCACCAGGAAGTGAGAACAGGCATTCTCACTTTTCTAGCCGGCATTGAAAGGTCTTTATGTGCCAGATATGCTAAACATTCATATGCCCCTTCATGCTTCGGCCACCACTCCAGAGGACATGCTTCCATGCTGATGATACTTGTTAAAAAAAAATGAATTAATTAAATTTGTGACTAAACTCCTTGGGGGAGAATTGCATGTGTACTACTCTGTTTACCCGCATTCTGCCTGTAGCAGGGTAGTCACCCGCTCCGGCCCAGAAAGGGTTAAAAACAGCCCGGGGAGGGGGCTGTGGCTGGAGAAAGCAGCTTTTAGGCTGAGCTGATTGGGGAAGTGGCTGCAGCTGGGGTCACACCCCAATCAGGCCTCAGCTGGCCCTATATAAGAGGCTGGGAGCCAGGAGCTCAACAGTCTCTCTCTGTCTGCAGAGGGAGATGGGCCTGGCTGTAGAGAGCTAAGGGCAGGGTACCTGAGTGGAGCAGGGCTGGGGAAAGGCAGAGGAGCCGGGGAGCTCTAGCCTGGAAAGCCCTAGGCTGCGGCCTAGCATTGGGCTGATAGGTACTGGGGGTTGCAGAGGGCAGCCCAGGGGTAGGCAAAGGCAGCAGGTCCAAACCCAAACTGGCCTATGATGAGTGGCTGACACTGCAGTCTGCCCTAGGGTGCGGGGGCTAGTCGGTGACTGGCAGTAGCCCACGACTGAGGCAAGGTGGGGATAGTAGGTGGGGGTTCCCCTGGGAGGGGGAGACCCAGTGGAAAGGGGCACCGGGGTCCTGGGAGGGACATGGTGCCAGTGGCAAGGCAGATCACCAGCCTGCAGGGGGCGCTCCGGAAGCTGGGAGAGCTAATTCCCTCTGGACGACCAGCAGGAGGTGCCGCAGCGGTGAGTCAAGACTCTTACATGCCATATATTTCATGTTATAGCAGTCTCGGATAATGACCCAGCACCTGTTGTTCGTTTTAAGAACACTTTCGCAGCAGATTTGACAAAAACACAAAGAAGGTACCAATGTGAGATTTCTAAAGATAGCTACAGCACTCGACCCAAGGTTTAAGAATCTGAAGTGCCTTCTAAAATCTGAGAGGGACGAGGTGTGGAGCATGCTTTCAAAACTCTTAAGAGCAACACTCCGATGCAGAAACTACAGAACCCACCGAACCACCAAAAAAGAAAATCAACCTTCTGCTGGTGGCATCTGACTGACTCAGATGATAAAAATGAACGTGTCGGTCCGCACTGTTTTAGATAGTTATCAAGCAGAATCCGTTATCAGCAAGGACGCATGTCCTCTCAAATGGTGGTTGAACCATGAAGGGACATATGAATCTTTAGTGCATCTGGCACAAATATCTTGCGATGCCGGCTACAACAATACCATGTGAATGCCAGCAGTTCTCACTTTCAGGTGATATTGTAAACAAGAAGCAGGCACCATTATCTCCTGTAAATGTAAACAAACTTGTTTGTCTGAGCGATTGTCTGAACGAGAAGTAGGACTGAGTGGACTTGTAGGCTCTAAAGTTTTACATTGTTTTATTTTTGAATGCAGTTATTTTTTGTACATAATTCTACATTTGTAAGTTCAGTTTTCATGATAAAGAGATTGTACCACTGTATTTGTATTAGGTGAATTGAAAAATACTATTTCTTTTGTTTTTTACAGTGCAAATATTTATAATAAAAAATAAATATAAAGTGAGCGCTGTACACTTTGTATTTTGTGTTGTAAGTGAAATCACTATATTTGAAAATGTAGAAAACATCCAAAATTAAAGAAATGGTATCCTATTATTGTTTAACAGTGCAATTAATCGTGCGATTGATCACAATTAATTTTTTTAATAGTGCAGAGCTTGAGCTAGTTTTCAAACCCAAGTCTTGCCTTTAACTTTATAGGTAACTCAAAAATAACCCAACACAGACCTCAGCCTAAGGTTCTGTCCTAAGTCTGTCTGTTCCTATAGCTTCCCACTAGGACTTCTGTCCTAGCTCTCTAATTCCCTCTCCCCACAGAGACATTCCCATTAGCGCTAACTAGACCCAATTGCCACCATGACTCAGCAGCTGTTACCTTGACTCTTAATGCAGGGTTTTATCCAAGCCTCAGCTGCTAACTTAAACAAATAGCCTTTATATGACATTATAACAGAATCTTATAGTCTGCACCTGGTCAAAAGCACTTTTTACATATTACATAATAATTACATTACTACATACAAGGAATGAAGGGGGCTCCCTCCCACCCCTTTCTCTGCAGGCTCCTGTTGCTCCCCAGCCCTGTGCAGAGGTATGGGTAATGAAGAGTGATTCCCTCATCCTTTTTAGATTCCAACCCCACCTCAGTAGTGCACAGGGTTCCTAGGAAAAGAAGATACCCTCCTGGCCCCAAAATGAGAAATAGCAGAAGGTCTCTTGTTCTATCATTGGTTAGGGTTGCCAGGCATCCAGTTTTTGACCAGAAGGCCCGGTCAAAAAGGAGCCCTGGTGGCTCTGCTCAGCATCGCTGACCAGGCCATTAAAAGTCCAGTTGGCCGCCAACAGTAGGGCAGGCAGGATGCCTGCCCGGCTCCCGGAAGCGGCCGGCATCTCCCTCTGGCTCCTAGGTGCAGGGGCAGCCCCAGGGGCTCTGCATGCTGCCCCCACCCTGAGTGGCGGCTCCACAGCTCCCATTGGCCTGGAACTACAACCAATGGGAGCTGCGGGGGCAGCGCCTGTGGACAAGGAGCCACCTGGCCATCCCTGCGCCTAGGAGCCAGAGGGATATGTCGCTGCTTCCGGGAGCCGCCGGAGGTAAGTGCCGCCTGCACCCTAGCCCCCTGCCCCAGCCTTGACCCCCCTCCTGCACTCAACCCCTCGGCCCCCTCCTGCACCCTAAACCTTCATCCCTGGCCCCACACCAGAGCTTGCACCCCGAGCCAGAGCCCTCATCCCCTCCAGCAACCCAACCCCCTGCCCCAGCCCAGAGCCCCCTTCTGCACCCAAACTCCTCCTGGAGCCCATACCTCACACCCCCTCCTGTGCCCCAGCCCTGAGCCCCCTCCTGCACCCCCATCCCCTCAGCCCCACCCCAGAGCCTGCACCCCAAGCTGGAGCCCTCACCCCCTCGCACCCTGAACCCCTCATTTCTGGCCCCACTCCAGAGCCTGTACCCCCAACCCAGAGCCTGTACCGCCTCCTGCACCTCAACCCCCTGCCCCACCCCGGAGCCCCTGCCCACACGCTGAGCCCTTTGGCCCCACCCCCCAGCCCAGGGCCCCCTCCTGCACTCCAAACCCCTCATCTCTGGCCCCACCACAGAGCTCACACCCCCAGCCAGAGCCCTCACCCTTCCCGCACCCCAACCCTGTGCCCCAGCCTGGTGAAAATGAGCGAGTGAGCGAGGGTCGGGGAGAGCGAGTGAGGGAGGGAAGGGGGATGGAGTGAGTGGGGGCAGGGGCTCAGAGAAAGGGCGGGGCAGGGGGCAAGGCAAGTTCAGTTTTCTGCAACTAGAAAGTTGGCAACCCTATTACTGGTAAACCACCTCTTGCAGGGCCAGGAGAAGGGTGTGCATGTGACCTTCCCAAGACAGTGCATGAGAGTGATCTCCTCATGCTGGTGCCAGGGACAGGAAGTGTAACTGACCAACAACTCAGTGAAACTGACTACACAAACTGCTACTGAATACACAAAGTAAACATACTGAGAAAGAGAGAGAAATATTGTCTTCACTAACTTCTTTCAGTGTTAGTATCTATACCTGGTACTGGTAATTACAGTAGGTAAACAAATTTCAAAGAGAAATGTGATTTTTTTCAAGATGACAGTGTCCCTTTGAGATCATGCTTTATAAAGGGATTTCTATTATTTCCTGCAGCTATACAGGAGCTTTGACATAGAACTCTCCCATCGGCTTAACTACTCCAGGCCTCACAAGCGGCAGAAGGGATGTCAGGAGAAGCCGTAGTGTAGACATAGCCTTAGACACAGATCCACTAACCTGACTTAATCTCCAAGCCAATCCTGAACAAAACAACGTTACTTACTAACTCAAAGGATGGCTATGTCTGTTTATATATAGTTAATAATCCTATGACTAAAGCTTACCGTATGTGCTTCTGTAGATATGAAAATCTTAACAGTATACAATACTTTAGGAGACACAAGGAACGCAATATTTTTAGTCTACTTTTCTGGGCTATTGAAATGAGTTAGCAATGCATTAACCACACTGGATCCAAAATGAAGTCAGAAGTTGAAAGAGCCATGCCCAAATGTAATTTGACCATGACTTTTCCTAGCATTAAACTTTTAAATCCATGCTAGAGTGTTATCGTTATTCTTTTGGTATCACCATTCCACAAACTTCTGTTGGTTCTTTTCAGTATCTTACACTTGTGTATTACTGTAACTTTCATCTACAAACATTTCCAAGCACTTTACAAAGTACACATATACTAGAATCAGATCCCATACTGTTGAAATGCAGCCACAAAAGCTGGCTGGAAACTAGAATTCCTTTTCTGCAGGAAATCCCAAAGTGTAACCGCCCTCTCCCCTTCCCACCTCCCTAGAAAGAAAGACCCTACCAAAAATACTGCTCTGAAATAGAACAAAAAATGAAATTACAAAATTTCCCCTGGGATGGGAATTCCAAAATGTTATTTAGAAAAAAAAAAAAATCAAGACGTTTCCTTTTGACCTTTTCAAAATGTTTCTGAGGCTCCCCGAGATGCCTAGAGCCCTTGCAGCCTGCCAGGTGGGAAACTGGACAGCTTGCATTTCGTATTAGTTGGTGCTCCCAGAGCTTCTGGGATCTGAGGAGCCAGGAACCCTGGAACTGTGTATTTCAAGGCAGACTGCCTGGTGGGCTGCCCCAGAGCCAAGGACCCTAGGGGAATAAGTCTCAGAGCCCAGTTCATCTGACACAGGCTTGCTCTGCAGGGCTATAAAATTGCAGTGTGGATGTTTTGGCCCCTCCCTGCTCATGGGGTCTCAGAACCCAGACTCCAGCCCAAGCCTGAAGGTCTACACTGCAATTTTATAGCCCCAGAGTCCAAGCCCCATGAGCCTGGGTCAGCTGACCAGGGCCAGCCATTGCTGTGTGGCAGGTATTTTGTCACAGTGTAGACCTACTCTGCGGGACCTGAATTTGAGGTATCCCATCTGGCAGGCTGCCCCAGAGCATGGGAGGCTAGGGGTATATCTACACAGCAGCTGAGAGCCAGCCTCCCAACCCGGGTAGACAGGCTTGCACTAGCAGGGCTCAAGCTAACGCACTAAAAATAGCAGTGTGGAACTTGTGGCTTGGACTTTCAAGCCCACCTGGTCCCCTAGGCTTGAGATTCTGAGCTCCAGCCTGAGCCACAATGTCCAGCTGCCTAGCCCCCAGCGTACGTCTACACTGCAGTGTGGAGCTTGGCACCTACCTGACACCGTAATTATCACCTTGAAAAGCATCGAGCTTTAAAAGCAATAATTGGATTTTTTAACAATTTCAAAGCCATTTCTTTTCTCCTCAATGCAATATCAGAAACAGCTGACTGATTTGTGCTGAAACTTTACCAAAAAATAAAAATTCATCCTAAAACAGAAACAAGCATGGGAAATTTCAGCCTGAATGGTTTAAGTTTGGCAAAATCATGAGCAACTGAAAACGGGGGTTTATAATGGTAAGTGTTGGGCAACTTTATAGGCACCACTGTCAGCTCTGCCTATAATTCTATATTTTTGACAACTTTTATTTTTAAGTGTATTTACTTATGTACTCTCCCTTTCTCCTCCACATCTATTTCTGTATACTTTTATATACACAGTGGCCAAAATTTTCAAAATTAGAGGTAACATTTTCAGAAGGGCCTGAGTGATTTAAGAGTCTACATTTCATAGATTTTCAATTAGATTTGGGCTTCTAAGTACCTAAGTCACTTTTTAAAATGGGACTTAGGCACTTTTGAAAATTATATCCTACATGCCTTAAGTTGGCTCCTAAATCCTTATTTATGCTTCTAAATAAGTTGTCTGATTTGGGTGCTCCACACTTTTGAAAATTAGGGCACTTTTAAATGCACCAAAATAAGGATTTTAGAGTCTAACTTTAGGCACCCAGTTTTGAAAATCTTGGCCAGTACTTCAAAAGTGTACCTAACAATTACAGATATTTATGGCCCAGTTATATTCCTGTGAACAAATTCTACATTAGCATACAATCCACGTTAATATATCCACCTATGTACCTAATCCTCTAAATCTGTTACACCCAGCGAAATATTCAAAATATACCATCAAACAAGAATGAAGGCTTAATTCACAATACTGTAAGGGTATTATACTATAAAGTAAATGGGAATCTATTTCAGTGTTTTGAATTTTGATTAGTGAGTTGTCAGTCATTTAACCATATTTATGTTTGTCACATGTGGCAGCTCAAGGATTAATGCTATTAATGCAGAGGTGGGCAAACTGCGGCCCGTGGGACCCCCCTGCCCGGCCCCTGAGCTCCTGCCCCGGGAGGCTAGCCGCCGGCCCCTCCCCTGCTGTTCCCTCTCCCCCGCAGCCTCAGTTCATTGCGCCGCCAGCCACCAGTGCTCCAGGCAGCGCAGTAAGGGGGCAGGGAGCAGGGGGGGTTGGATAGAGGGCAGGGGAGTTCAGGGTGGTGGCCAGGGGGTGGGGGTGTGGATAGGGGTCGGGGCGGTCAGAGGGCGGAAACAGTGGGGTTGAATGGGGGCAGGGGTCCTGGGGGGGACAGTCAGGAAGGAGGGGGGGTTGGATGGGGCGGCGGGGGACAGTCAGGGACCGGGGTTCTGAGGAAAGTCAGGGAGAAGGAGTGGTTGGATTGGGCAGGGGTCCCGGGGGGGCAGTCAGGAATGAGAGGAGAGGTTGGATGGGGCGGTGGGGGGCAGTCAGGGGCGGGGGATCTGGGGGCGGTCAGGGGACATGGAGAGGTGGATGGGGCAGGGGTCCCAGGGGGCCATTAGGGGACAGGGAACGGGGGGGGTTGGATGGGGCAGGAGTCCCGGGGGGGGGGGGCCGTCAGGGGGCGAGAAGCAGGGGGAGTCGGATAGGGGGCGGGGGCCGGGCCATGCCTGACTGTTTGGGGAGGCACAGCCTCCCCTAACCGGCCTTCCATACAATTTTGGAAACCCGATGTGGCCCTCAGGCCAAAAAGTTTGCCCGCCCCTGTATTAATGCATGGTTTGATGCCTGCAGTGGTGGTTACCAAGAAATAATTTGTTTTCTAAAGAACAATAATTTATTAATAAACCAGATTCTATCAGAAATTCCAGAAAAAACACACGACAGGAGCCTTTATCATTATTGTCACAAATAATTCAAGAGCAATGTAACTAAATTCCATTAAAATGGTGAGGAAAAATGGAAAGGATCATTTAGCCTTTGAATGATGGAAAAATCTTAAGTAATAAGAAAATAAGAATGGCCATACTGGGTCCGACCAAAGATCCATCCAGCCCAGTATCCTGTCTACTGACAGTGGCCAATGCCAGGTGCTCCAGAGGGAGTGAACCTAACAGGCAATGATCAAGTGATCTCTCTCCTGCCATCCATCTCCACCCTCTGACAAACAGAGGCTAGGGACACCATTCCTTACTCATCATGGCTAATAGCCATTAATGGACTTAACCTCCATGAATTTATCCAGTTCTCTTTTAAACCTTGTTATAGTCCTAGCCTTCACAACCTCCTCAGGCAAGGAGTTCCACAAGTTGACTGTGCGCTGTGTGAAGAAGAACTTCCTTTTATATATTTTAAACCTGCTGCCCATTAATTTCATTTGGTGGCCCCTAGTTCTTATATTATGGGAACAAGTAAATAACTTTTCCTTATTCACTTTCTCCACATCACTCATGATTTTATATACCTCTATCATATCCCCCCTTAGTCTCCTCTTTTCCAAGCTGAAAAGTCCTAGCCTCTTTAATCTCTCCTCATATGGGACCCATTCCAAACCCCTAATCATTTTAGTTGCCCTTCTCTGAACCTTTTCTAATGCCAGTATATCTTTTTTGAGAGGAGGAGACCACATCTGTATGCAGTATTCAAGATGTGGGAGTACCATGGATTTATATAAGGGCAATAAGATATTCTCCATCTTATTCTGTATCCCTTTTTAAATTATTCCTAACATCCTGTTTGCTTTTTTGACTGCCACTGTACACTGCGTGGACGTCTTCAGAGAATGATCCACGATGACTCCAAGATCTTTTTCCTGATTAGTTGTAGCTAAATTAGCCCCCATCATAGTGTATGTATAGTTGGGGTTATTTTTCTCAATGTGCATTACTTTACATTTATCCACATTACATTTCATTTGCCATTTTGTTGCCCAGTCTTAGTTTTGTGAGATTTTTGAAGTTCTTCACAGTCTGTTTTGGTCTTAACTATCTTGAGCAGTTTAGTGTCATCTGAAAACTTTGCCACCTCACTGTTTACCCCTTTCTCCAGATCATTTATGAATAAGTTGAATAGGATTGGTCCCAGGACTGACCCATGGGGAACACCACTAGTTACCCCTCTCCATTCTGAAAATTTACCATTTATTCCTACCCTTTGTTCCCTGTCTTTTAACCAGTCCTCAATCCATGAAAGGATCTTCCTTCTTATCCCATGACAACTTAATTTATGTAAGAGACTTTGGTGAGGGACCTTGTCAAAGGCTTTCTGGAAATCTAAGTCCACTGGATCCCTCTTGTCCACATGTTTGTTGACCCCTTCAAAGAACTCTAATAGATCAGTAAGACATGATTAGACTTACCGGTCTGTAATTGCCGGGATCACCTCTAGAGCCCATTTTAAATATTGGCGTTACATTAGCTATCTTCCAGTCATTGGGTACAGAAGCCGATTTAAAGGACAGGTTACAAACCATAGTTAGTAGTTCCGCAATTTCACATTTGAGTTCTTTCAGAACTCTTGGGTGAATGCCATCTGGTCCCGGTGACTTGTTACTGTTAAGTTTATCAATTAATTCCAAAACCTCCTCTAGTGACACCTCAATCTGTGACAATTCCTCAGATTTGTCACCTACAGGTTTGGGAATCTCCCTAACATCCTCAGCCATGAAGACTGAAGCAAAGAATTCATTTAGTTTCTCTGCAATGACTTTATCATCTTTAAGTGCTCCTTTTGTATCTCGATCGGTAGCTCTTTGGAGACAGCAGACATAAGTATCTGGGAATTGCCTGTATTCTGACGGCTAGATTGTGCCTGTAGGCACAGTTGTGAGCAAGGAGTAGACTTGGGAAACAGAGACTTCCTTCAGAGGCACAATTCCCTCCCTGGTTTTTCCTTACTCTGGGGCACTAGCTGCCTCAAGGAAGCCTTTCTGGGTGTGGTATGGATGGGGCCATAATACCACACCCCCTATGTGACAGGTTTACTATGGACGTAGGAACTCTGCATCTTTCTGTTGACCAAATACACGGAGATGTTCCATCCCACAGTATTTCTGGAAGCATTATAATACTTCCATAAATTGTTAAGTAGTTGATGCACCCTCATTCCCATCCCATCATGGTTCACGTCCCTAAGCACCATTAATGAATCCTAAGTAATGATGGTGACAAACAATTAAAGCACTCACAATCATTACAGTGACATAATGAAACTTTACACACACACACTAACTTACTCACTCACTCTTGGGCAGAAACAATGTGGAAAATTTTAGCCAAGAATGTGTCTTGTGTGAATGTGTGAACAGGGAGCTTAACTATTTAGCAACCTTAAATGTAGTGTTTGTTGCTAGATGAATGTTGTATACTTCCTGAAATACTGAATCAGATAAGAGAGAAATTTTTATTATATTACCTCAACATGGCCTCTTTCAGTCAAACTATACATATCTGAATGCATAGCTCACTCTTCATTATAAGCAATTAGGCAGTAACTAGTTTCAACCCATAACTAGAAATATGTATGTAGGTTTTGTGGTGTGAGAGAGCCCAGCAATCAAGGCCTGGTCTACACTACGATTTTAGTTAGAATTTAGCAGCGTTATAGCGAATTAACCTTGTACCCGTCCACACAACGAGGCCATTTAATTCGATTTAAAGTGCTCTTAAAATCGGTTTCTGTACTCCTCTCCGACGAGGGGAGTAGCGCTGAAATCGACATTGCCGGTTCGAATTAGGGTTAGTGTGGACGGAATTCGAAGGTATTGGCCTCCGGGAGCTATCCCACAGTGCACCATTGTGACCGCTCTGGACAGCAATCTAAACTCGGATGCTCTGGGCAGTTGGACAGGAAAAGCCCCGCGAACTTTTGAATTTCATTTCCTGTCTGCCCAGCCTGGTGAGCACAGGTGACCACACAGAGCTGAACAGCACAGGTAGCCATGCAGTCCGAGAACCGCAAACGAGCACCAGCATGGACCACACGCGAGATACTGGATCTGATCGCTATATGGGGAGAGGATTCCGTGCTCGCAGAACTGCGTTCCAAGAGACGGAATGCAAAAATTTTCGACAAGATCTCCAAGGGCATGATGGAGAGAGGCCACAATCGGGACTCCTATCAGTGCCGTATTAAGGTGAAGGAGCTCCGACAGGCCTATCAGAAAACCAAGGAGGCAAACGGACGGTCCGGGGCAGAGCCGCAGACATGCCGCTTCTACGAGGAGCTGCATGCAATTCTCGGGGGGGCCGCCACCACTACCCCACCCCTGACCGTGGACTCCGAGGAGGGGTTAATCTCATCCTTGAATGACGAATCTGCGGACGGGGAAGAGGAGGAGGAGGAGGAGGACGAACTTGTGGAGAGCACACAGCACTCCATTCTCCCCGACAGCCAGGAGCTGTTTCTGACCCTGACCGAAGTGCCCTCCGAACCCTCCCAAGGCGGCATCGCAGACCCCCTGGAAGGGACCTCTGGTGAGTGTACCTTTTCAAATATATCAAACATGGTTTAAAACAAGTATTTGTTTAATGATTAATTTGCCCTGGGGACTTGGGATGCATTCGCGGCCAGTACAGCTACTGGAAAAGTCTGTTAACGTGTCTGGGGATGGAGTTGAAATCCTCCAGGGACATCTCCATGAAACTCTCCTGGAGGTACTCCAAAAGCTTTTCCAGAAGGTTTCTGGGCAGGGCAGCCTTATTCCGTCCTCCATGGTAGGACACTTGACCGCGCCATGCTAGCAGCAAGTAATCCGGTATCATTGCTTGACAAAGCTTGGCAGCGTATGGTCCCGGTGTTTGCTGGCATTCAAGCAACATCCGTTCTTTATCTTGCTGTGTTATCCTCAGGAGAGTGATATCGTTCAGGGTAACCTGTTTGAAATACGGGAATGTAATTAAGGGGACAGAGGTGGCCCCGTTCCTACTGGGCTGTTTGCCTGTAGCTGAAAAGAAATCTTTCCCTGCAGTTAGCCAAGCGGGCGGGGGGGAGTGGGTGGACAATGGCGCTGAGGTTTTCGCGTTTGGCTAGCAGGGGTCTTCCCTGATACCAGCCACGCGGTGGGGGGAGGGGTAACGCGATCATCCCACAGAAGTGGATGGGGGGGCTAGTTTGTTATCTGCATGGATCTTCCATGATACCAGCCACGTGGTGGGGGGAGGGGGTCAACCGATCATCCCACAGAATTGAATGGGTGGTGGGTGGGGGTTATTATGTTATCTGATGCTGCACGGTAACAGGAAAACCGCAGCACGTAAAGGGCTTTGCTTGCTATGGGAAAGGAGGGCGCTGATTTAATGCAGAAGCCGCAGGACAATGGCTTACCATGGCTGCATACAAGCCGAATTCTGTTGCCCGGCCCTGCGTCTGCTGTGATCTCTAACACCAAAGCCGCGGGCACTCAATATAAGATGCAAAATGCGACCTTGTACATTGCTATGTAATGTGAAAAGTGTTCACCGTGAAAGAGTATAAGCATTGTTCTATAAAATGTATCTTTTTACATACTTCTCTCCCTTTTTTTCCCTCCTCCTGCAGCTGCAAATTTTTCAATCCTCCCGCCCCCGGCCCGAAGGCTCTCCCAGATAAGGCGGCGAAAGAGACGCACGCGAGACGACATGTTCTCGGAAATTATGCAATCGACCCGGGATGAGAGAGCTAATTTCAATGACTGGAAGGACACTGTATTAAAATTCCGGAAAGAGGCCAGTGACCGTGAGGAGAAGAGGGACCAACGGGAGGACATGAGGGACCAACGGGAGGAGAAAAGGGACCAACGTGAGGAGAGAAGGGACGAACGTGAGGAGAGGAGGGACGCCCGAGACGAGAAGTGGCGGGATGCAACGCTGGGGCTGCTGCGTGAGCAGACAGACATGCTCCGGCGTCTGGTGGAGCTCCAGGAACGGCAGCTGCAGGATTACCGAGTGCCGCTGCAGCCCCTCTATAACCGCCCTCCCCCCTCCCCAAGTCCCGTAGCCTCCTCACCCCGACGTGTAAGAACGCGGGGGGGGAGGCTCCGTGCACCCTGCCACTCCACCCCATTAGAGAGCCCAAGCAAAAGGCTCTCATTATTTTGAATGTTTTTCCTGCCCTGTTCCTTCACTCCTACCCTCCTCCCAAACCCCACCCGGACTACCTGGTTATTTCTCTCCCTATGTTCATTACCACCCGTTAATAAAAAGTTCTTGAGTTGTAAACGAAACTGACTTTATTTTTTTCAAATCAAACTGGGATCGAAGGGGGAAGGGGGAAGGGTGGGTTGCTTACAGGGAATGAGTGAATCAAGGGGGCGGGTTTTCAACAGGGACAAACAAACATAACTTTCACACAGGAGCCTGGCCAGCAATGAAACTTGTTTTCAGAGCTTCTCTGATGCGCACCGCTTCCCGGTGTGCTCTTCTAATCGCCCTGGTGTCTGGCTGCGCGTAATCAGCGGCCAGGCGGTTTGCCTCAGCCTCCCACCCCGCCATAAAGGTCTCCCCCTTGCTCTCACAGAGATTGTGGAGCACACAGCAAGCTGCAATAGCAATGGGGATGTTGGTTTGGCTGAGGTCCGAGCGAGTCAGTAACGAGCGCCAGCGACCTTTTAAACGTCCAAAGGCACACTCTACCACCATCCTGCACTTGCTCAGCCTGTAGTTGAACCGCTCCTGACTACTGTCCAGGCTGCCTGTGTATGGCTTCATGAGCCACGGCATTAAGGGGTAGGCTGGGTCCCCAAGGATAACGATGGGCATCTCAACATCCCCAATGGTAATTTTCCGGTCTGGAAAGTAAATCCCTTGTTGCAGCCGTTTAAACAGACTAGTGTTCCTGAAGACGCGGGCGTCATGAACCCTTCCCGGCCATCCCACGTTGATGTTGGTGAAACGTCCCTTGTGATCCACCATTGCTTGCAGCACCATAGAAAAGTACCCCTTGCGGTTTATGTACTGGCTGCCCTGGTGCTCCGGTGCCAAGATCGGGATATGGGTTCCATCTATCGCCCCACCACAGTTAGGGAATCCCATTGCAGCAAAGCCATCCACAATGAGCTGCACATCTCCCAGCGTCACTACCTTTTTTAGCAGCAGCTCAACGATTGCTTTGGCTACTTGCATGACAGCAGCCCCCACGGTAGATTTTCCCACTCCGAACTGATTACCGACTGACCGGTAGCTGTCCGGTGTTGCAAGCTTCCACAGGGCTATCGCCACTCGCTTCTCAACTGTGAGGGCTGCTCTCATCTTGGTGTTCTGGCGCGTCAGGGCAGGGGAAAGCAAGTCACAAAGTTCCAGGAAAGTGCCCTTACGCATGCGAAAGTTTCGCAGCCACTGGGAATCGTCCCACACCTGCAGCACTATGCGGTCCCACCAGTCAGTGCTTGTTTCCCGGGCCCAGAATCGGCGTTCCACAGCAAGAAGCTGCCCCATTGCCAACATGATCTCCAAAGCGCCGGGGCCCGTGGCGCGAGACAATTCTGTGTCCATGTCCATGTCCGCATCAGTCTCGTCGCCGCGCTGCCGTAGCCGCCTCCTCCTCGCCTGGCTTTTCTGGTCCTGGTTGAGCATAAACTGCACTATAATGCGCGTGGTGTTTACAATGTTCATGACTGCAAACTTGAGCTGAGCGGGATCCATCCTTGCCGAGGTATGGCGTCCGCTCAGTTCAACAAGGAAAAAAGGCGCGAAATGGTTGTCTGCCGTTGTTTTCACGGAGGGAGGGGGAGGATGTTCCCAGAACCGCCCGCGACAATATTTTTTATCCCATCAGGCATTGGGATCTCGACCCAGAATTCCAATGGGCGGGGGGGACTGCGGGAACTCTGGGATAGCTATGGGATAGCTACCCACAGTGCAACGCTCTGGAATTTGACGCTAGTCTTTGTACATGGACGCGCGCCGCCGAATTAATCCGCTTACTGTGGCCGCGTACAATCGAATTTATACAATCGGTTTCATAAAATCGAATTCTGTAAATTCGGACTAATCCCGTAGTGTAGACGTACCCCAAGGGTAAGCTGCAGTCCATCATCCTTAGCTTGATCCAGAGAAGCATCTATTTGGGGCTGTTCTTTCTCCTCAAACTCCCACTAACTAGAATGATCCCATCAATTCTCTGCTTTTCTGAAATAACCACCATTGCAGTTTATTTCCCTGGTCCTAAACATCTTGATCTGATATATGTATAGTTTGATTAAAGTTCTATTTATAAAGAGTTTATAAATGATTAATCAATTGTAATAGATTGCTAAAGAGTCAAACTGGACAATAGGTTGCTTCTAACCATGAATAACAACTTCCACTGACGTCTCTATAACTATGTATAACACATACTACTCCGGTCTGTAACATGCTTATGACTTCTAGTAATCATTTATTAACCCTTTATAAATCATTTATAAATGAAACTTAGGGTGACCAGACAGCAAATGTGAAAAATTGGGACAGGAGGTGGGGGGTAATAGGAGCCTATATAAGAAAAAGACCCAAAAATCAGGACTGTCCCTATAAAATCGGGACATCTAGTCACCCTAATGAAACTTTATGTAAAGTCTGACCAAATAAACAATTATGTCTAAGCTCTTCAGATTGCAATAGAACAAGTAAGTCTATGAAGTTTTCAAAATGGGTTATAAATTCTTATAAATTTAGGATTAATGAGTCTTAGTTGCAAGGAATTCACTTTCTTGATTCATAAGGAAACTACATTAGAAATGCCATGCTCAGGGATATTCTCAATTAAAAATGAATCTTACTTTACTAAAAGACCATGTTTGATTCAAAAATTTGGGATGCAATTTATTATAAATGCAATACTTCAGTTGTTCATCAAGAATTAATTTTATTAACACTTGTGAGCTTTAGAAAGCTTTTGATTGAATAGAAGGACCTGTGGTTTTTAACTATAAACAGGCTTCATGGAACTTATAAGTTTTTGGCCAGAAACGAATGATAAATATTTTCAAAGCTATTATCTGTCATGTTAGATCATATAGCTTAGGTATTGTGAAAGTTAAAAGCAAACTTGGCTTCTAGTGAGGTTTGGCTTGTTTACGAATACTGTGATCTTTATTAAGGGTACCCAATACATTCAGAAAGATGTGCTCTTATCTTGGTTTTGGCAAACTCAAAGTGCTTTTAGACCTTGGGTTTGCCTTGGGGCCAAAACTTTGCAAAGGGTTTCCAAACTGACAACATAGTGAGATTACGCATGTATAAACTGCACTAACTGTACTTGCACTATCCTCAGAGAAACAAACTATTTTCCACCATTTTCATCTTTCGTTTTTTCAGTCCTAAGCTTTTGAGAATTTTATCTGGGTTAAGTAGTTTTAGTTTTTCAGCTGTCACAAAAAGATAGGAAAAATGTCAAGGCTGAATGTTAAAATAAGCAAGCCAGATATCCCTGTGTGTAGGCAAAACAATCTCTTGTTTAACTCACAGTGTCTGTTTATTTATATCTATCGTTTTTTATTAGTCCCAGTCACGATAGTCCTTAATGTGTGTGCAATTACCAGTTTTGTGTATGTCATTTGGGTGCACATTTATTAACATTTGGACCCTCCCAGTCCCATTGCCACATAATCCAGCTTCAGCCAAGCTCCAATACAATAGCATATCCATGTCACCAAGGCAATTAATTATTGTAACCATAAGCATTTCTTGGCTGTGAGCCACATTATGGCACACAGCAGGACATGACTGTGTGATTCAATTTACCAAGAAAGAGAAAGCACCTAATCCTGAGGATTTGGTGTGAAAGCCCTTACACAGCTAGTCAGTCATCACCTGGGGATGACAGCTGTGTTGTTATTGTTAGAAAACTTCATTCTTCAGAAATTCTGCTGAGTGATAATGCATGCTAATCCCCGACCAAATTAACAGAATAAGACTAAAGGAAGGGGTCAGTACACCACATTTAACCCCTTTAAATATAATGATTTCTTTTAAGTGAGCCATGGCATCCATACATCATGCTGGGAAAGATTTATGATTTGGCTTGAATCTATTATTTTCTGTGTGCAGCTCTCATGAAGTGCAGAAACTTCTGCAGGAATCAGATCATAGGAGCAGATGTACAAACTCAGTAGTAGCAGCACAATCATTAATAATAAAAATTCTTTGCACTTTGAGATCCTGTGCTGAAAAGGACACTAAGTGCTTTTGCAAACAGGACCAAAGTGCCTCACAATGCTGAATTCACACAGTGAGTCAATGCTAGATTCTGATATCACTTACGCAGGTGTAATTCTATTGATTTATACAGGTGTAAATAAGAGCAGAATCAACATTCTGCTGGTGTATATTTTTCTAATGTGTGAGGCTCCAGATATGGCCACGCTTCCTCATATACATAATCTGGAGCCCCACACCTCAGTACATTGTTTAAAAGTTAATAGAGCATATCATACTATTTGTCTACATACATAATTTGATCCAGTGACCGACAGCAGTGGTGAAAGCTCCTATGCTCAGTATCAGTTCCCTGAGACATTCAGTTTTCCCCAAGTAGGCAGGCTTTTGAATTCCCATTGCAATTCACAGATCTTCAACAGTAAGATTGATTTGTTTGTTGGTTTTATGAAAACTTTAACAGAGGATGACATGTGTTAATGTTTTTGTGGTGTGTTACATCTTCTACGCGAGGGATGGAGAGGGAGATAGATCAATGAAGAATGTTTCATTAACTAGCTACTGTACAATGCACTGGAGTGAAACTTGGCATCAGACAGATTATTTTGCTTGAGCAGGAAAATAATTCTTGCTAGAAAAGTACACTCACCATTTTTCTTATATGCAATGAAAATTCAGCTCCTACTAGACTTTCTTGCTTGTTTCCAGAAGAGCCCTCCAACTTCACACATTTTGGGGGTGCAGGGGAAATGCTTTGACTACTGAGTAGGGCAGTCATCAATCATCTGAAAGGGCAGGTTCAGATAATGAATCTAGCATTCAGCCTACAAAATGGCTTCTAGGCAACCTCTTCTCAATGGCACAGCTATTGATAGGACAGTCTGGCATACAAAAATGAGATTATTTGCTGAGGGGTTGTTCCGGTGAAGGAAGGAAGCCTGGATGGAAATAGGCAAAACTAGGAGAACAGAGAAAGGGTGAAAACTGGTCTGTATCTTCTTTCATATAGGGCTAAATAAAGCCCTTCTAAAAATCTGTTGAATTACATCATTGCTTTATATGCTGGTTATAGATGGCTGGACTGCTGAAATTTTGTATTGCAAGACATCATTAATTGTTGCATCATGCTAGTGACACTATAGTCATGATGGAGATTTATTATTATTCATTAATTGTTTGTAATTGTGTCCAGAGAGAGAGAATGACAAATTAATCTCCCAGTATACCTGGCCCAACTCTCCTTGATTTCAATGAGAGATGAACCTGCTTACACCTGGGCACAATTTGGCCAAAGAAAAGGAGCTGAAGGAAGATGATTATTGTTTATATTACAAGGGTGCCAAGATGCCTGAATCAAGACTGGGGTCTCATCGTGCTACACAACACATATCTTATGAGACAGTCCCTGCCCCAAAGAGCTTACAAACCAAAGAGGAGAGAGAGAGAGAGAGGAACAGTGGGAGGGAAATAGAAACGCAGACAGTGAAATTATTTGCCCAAGGACACAGAGCAGGTCAGTGGCAGAATTCAAAACAGATCCCAGGTCTCCTTTGCATTCGGTGCTCCATTCACTAGTCCACTCCAGTGACAGAATTTAATTCAATTTTATACCACACACAGATTTGTGGGGCAGATATGAAAAGTTATAACCACAAGTCTGGCAAGTGATAGAACTACAAGTGTATTAAGAAACAACTTCTCAACAAGTCACACAAAAAACAATATATTTTATGCCACTTATTCTGTTTAGTTTTGGTCTTTTTTCTAAAGCATCTATCCCAATGAAGTATATTTTGCAATGGTGATAACGTGGGAGTAATCAGGACACTGGTATGTGCAGAATTTAATTATATCCATAAGGGCTGTACAATGTCACTCTTTATGGTTCAAAAGACACAGCATGAAATATAGTAGCTTGCGAAGCCAGTCAAGCCAAGATATGGATAGTGCTGTAAATCAGGAGTAACTCCACTGAGGTCAATGGAGTGACATTGGTGTAACAGTGGTGTGAGAGGAGAATCAGAACTTTTGTTTGTGAAACACAGGAGCTCATGTTATAGGTATCATGATATTCTCTATTCCTGGACTAATCAAGCATTAACATACCACAAGGTATATACACCTCTACCCTGATATAACGCTGTCCTCGGGAGACAAAAAAATCTCACCGTGTTATAGGTGAGACCGCGTTATATGGAACTTGCTTTGGCCCCCCCGTTCCCTGACCGCCCCCTCCAGAGACCCCTCTTCCTAATTACCCCCAGGACCCCACTGTTATATCCTTGGGGGCAACAGTTTTAGGCAGGAATCACTGGAGACACAGAGTGCTGTAAACCTTGCAGCAGCCATTTATTTCCACACACAGAACCAACCAACAGCCCAGCCAAACTGGCTGGGCTATCCCCTAATAATCTAACTCAGTTGCCATAGCAACACAAGGTTCTATTACCACGACAACCAAATACACAACATATCCCTCCCCCCTTAATAAGAATGTCCCCTAAATAAAACAAACACTAAACTAGAGAAGGAGGGTAGACTGCCTCCATTCCCGGCTAAACCCCGGGGGATTATTTTGCCCCGTAACCGTGGGTTCGCCCTAGCTAAAGATCCAGCCGACGAGGAGGCCTTCTGTCTCTAGGTGGATTACGGCGGACTTCTGGTGTTGTTGCACCCGAAAGTGTCTTGGGCGCGGGCCCGACAATGGGTTCAGGGTTCGTAGGGCGAATGGGTGAAGATGGGGTATCAGCTCGTGCCGGGCAGAGGGGTATCTCTGCCGCTGGCAGTAATGGAGGGGAAAAGGCAGGAACAGGTGACTCTCGATTCGGTGTCTCGCCGGAGGTCGTGAAGTCAGGCAACTCAACAGAAGATGTGTCCTGAGGACTGGTATGACCTGGCAACAGCTGATCTACATGTCGCCGCCAGGTGAGATCCTCTGCAGTCCGGACTGTGTAGGAAACAGGTCCCGTTTGAGCGATGACAGTGGCAGGGACCCATTTAGCTCCAGAAGTATAATTCCGAGCCAAAACCGGCTGTCCTGGGCTAAGGGTTCGGTCTTTTGCTCTGGGTGCACGCCTGATGACTTGATTGTGCTGCTGACGTTGCACAATTTGTCGGGGTTCAGAAGGTTTCAGCAGATCAAAGCAAGTGCGCAGCTGTCGTCCCATCATTAGAAAGGCCGGGGATGCCTTGGTCGTAGCATGAGGTGTGTTTCTGTAGGATAGTAAGAAGGTGTCCAGACACTTTTGAATGGATAATTGACCCCTTGCCGATTTCAAAGCTTGTTTCATTGTCTGCACAAATCTTTCAGCTAATCCATTGGTGGATGGATGATATGGTGCTGAAGTGATGTGGTGTATCCCATTTGCCTTCATAAACCTTTGAAACTCCTGAGAGACGAACTGCGGTCCGTTGTCACTCACAAGTTGTTCTGGCAGACCAAAACGACTAAAGAGTCCTCGTAGTTTTTGGATAGTACTCTCTGCAGTAGTGGACTGCATTATAGAGACTTCTGGCCATTTAGAATGGGCATCTACCACCACCAAGAACATGCTTCCTTCAAGGGGGCCAGCGAAGTCAACGTGAATACGTTGCCACGGGTTTTCAGGCCAGTCCCATGGATGTAGGGGTGCCCACTGGGGTGCATTCCTCACACCCTGACATGACATACAAGCTCTTGCCTTCTCCTCAATAGCACTGTCCAATCCAGGCCACCAAAAATAGCTTCGTGCAATTTCCTTCATGCGCACTATTCCACAGTGACCGGAATGGAGCTGTTCTAACATCTGTGATCTCAGTGGTGGTGGGATAATGACACGTCTCCCCCACAACAAACAACCAGATTGGATTGATAACTCCGTACGCCTGGACATGTAGGGAACAAGGGCGGGTGAGACCAGAGAGGTTCGTCGAGATGTTCCATGCATCACCAGGTCCATAACTTTGGACAATACTGGGTCAACTCGAGTTGCCTTCTTTACCTGAGTAGCGGTGATGGGTGTATTCTCTACCTGTTCAAAGTAAAAGATTTCCTTCTGGGCACTATCTCGACGGTTGACTGGCAAAGGCAGCCTTGAGAGACCATCCGCATTGCCGTGCAGAGTGGATTTCCGATATTTGATGTCATATGTGTGCGCGGAAAGCAACAGTGCCCACCGTTGCATACGACTAGCAGCTAATGGAGGAATGCCGGTGTGGGGTCCAAAAATTGAAGTCAGGGGTCGATGGTCTGTGAGAAGAGTAAACTTCCGTCCGAACAGGTACTGATGAAACTTCCGAATTCCGAAAACGATTCCCAATGCCTCACGTTCGATTTGGGCATAGTTAGTTTCTGCTTTGCTTAGAGTGCGTGAAGCGAAAGCAATAGGTCTCTCTTCTCCCGAAGGCATAATGTGTGACACGACTGCTCCCACTCCATAAGGGGACGCATCACAGGCCAACTGTAGGGGTAAGGATGGATCAAAGTGCGTCAGAACTTCAGAATTTAGCAATGCATCCTTAGCTTTGTTAAATGCAACATCACAGGCTTCAGTCCACTTCCAGGCCTTGTTCTGCCCAAGGAGTTCGTGAAGTGGTTTTAGCAGTGTGGCTAACTGTGAGATGAACTTTCCATAATAGTTCAATAGTCCTAGAAACGAGCGAAGCTGGCTAACATTTCGAGGAGGGGGAGCCTCCACAATAGCCTTAACTTTGGCAGGGGCCTTACGAAGACCGGTAGCATCAATGATGTGTCCCAAATATTCAACAGAGGGCTGGAAGAATTCACACTTGTCTTTGCGGACTCGCAGTCCGTACTCTTCCAGTCTTTGTAGGGTAGCCTCTAAATTCTTTAGGTGATCCTCCTCATTCCTTCCAGTGACCAGGATGTCATCCAGATAGCACTGGACTCCTGGCAAGCCACACAAGATCTGGTCCATAGCCCTCTGGAACAGGGCGGGAGCAGATGTTATTCCGAAGGGTAGGCGACAGTATCGATAAAGCCCCTTATGCGTCACAATAGTCAACAGCTCTTGGGACTTTTCATCAACGTGCATCTGTAAATACGCTTGACTCAGATCAATCTTACTGAACTTTTGTCCCCCAGCCAGGCCTGCGAAGAGGTCATCGATGCGGGGAAGCGGGTATTGCTCTGCACACAACACTGGGTTGACAGTGACCTTAAAATCACCGCAAATCCGGAGGGAGCCATCTTTCTTCACTATTGGAACAATAGGAGTTGCCCATGGGCTATGGGTAACTGGTATTAGGACTCCATTTGTGACCAGGCGCTCCAGGTCCGCTTCAACCTTCGGCTTGATGGCATATGGCACAGTTCTGGCTTTCAGATATTTTGGTTGACTGTCAGGTTTAATGTTCAATGTCACAGTGATTCCCTTCATACTTCCCAGATCCTCTCCAAAAACAGCAGCATGTCTCCTTAGTATAGTGGTCAGACCGGTTTCTTCTTTAGTCACTCGGTGCACTTCTGCCCAATTCAGCTGGATCTCCCTAAGCCAAGACCTACCCATTAAGGCTGGGTAATTACCTCTCACCACAAACAGTGGCAATTTAGCAGTCTGTCCATTGAGCTCCACCTTAACATCAGTAGTGCCCAACATGGGCACAGCTTCTCCCGTATATGTCTTCAGCACTGTTTTTGTTGCTTTAAGTGGAAGATGCTGTAGCTTTTCTTTATACACAGTCTCTGAGACCAGTGAAACTGCTGCACCGGTGTCCAGTTCCATGCGTATAGGTTTGCCATCCAACAACGGAGTTACCCAGTATTCATGTGAGCCCACTGCCAAAGACAAAACGTGCAGTGGCTCTTCTTCTTGGGAGGAGGTGTCTCCTTGGCCATCCTGGGTCTGCTCTAGGGTATGCAGATTTCCCTTTTTGGTCGGCCAGACCACAGGCCTCTTTTTCTTTTGTTTACAGGCACATGCAATGTGTCCCTTTTTGCCACAGTGTCGACACACCAGGTCCTTACACCAGCATTCTGATGCAGGGTGACCCGGCTTACCACAGCGGTAACATTCCTGACTCCCCACAGTTTTGTGGGTAGGTTCTTGTGACACCTTATGCACCCTAGGGGATGCACCGATGGATTGTGCCTCCTTTGTAGCCAGTTCCATGGAGACAGCAATATCAATGGCCTTCTGTAAGGTAAGCTGAGCCTCTGTCAATAGGCGCTTCCGTATAGCTTCACTGTGCAGGCCACACACTAACCTGTCACGAAGGGCATCATTTAACATCTCCTTAAATTCACAGTGTTCTGCAAGCTTTCTTAAAGTTGCTACAAATTGTACAACTGTTTCATCATCTTTCTGGTCTCTTTTGTGGAACCTATATCTTTCAGCAATTACCAGTGGTTTTGGAGAAAAATGGGACCCCAGAATTTCCACAATGTCACTGTAAGATTTAGTCTCTGGCTTAACAGGGTGTAGCAAGCTGCGTAGCAGGGAGTAGGTCTTAGCCCCTACAACACTTAAGAATATTGGCACCTTCTTCTCTTCTGTAATGTCATTTGCAATAACAAAAAGCTCAAAACGCTCAGTATATACATGCCATTGCACTATATTCTCCTCAAAAGGTTCCAGTGGCCCTGTAAGTGTAGCCATGATTTTAGTTTCAGTTTGCACAGTCAGTGCAAACAAGCCAGTTCTCACCCCCTTCCAGCAGCAAACAAGCTTTGTTTGTTTGTTTTTGTACCTTAACTTCTACTTCCTTCTGTTGCTGGGGCAGCACAGATATCCCATCCTCGTCGCCACATTGTTATATCCTTGGGGGCAACAGTTTTAGGCAGGAATCAATGGAGACACAGAGTGCTGTAAACCTTGCAGCAGCCATTTATTTCCACACACAGAACCAACCAACAGCCCAGCCAAACTGGCTGGGCTATCCCCTAATAATCTAACTCAGTTGCCATAGCAACACAAGGTTCTATTACCACGACAACCAAATACACAACACCCACCCCCTACCCAACCCCTCTGCTCCCTGTCCCCTGACTGCTCCAACCCCTGACAGGCACTCACCGGCAGCGGCGGGAGGCGGAGCAACGCGGCCCCAGCCCGCTCCACCACCTCCCAGCCATGGCGCTCCGCTTCCCGCCGCCGGTGAGTGCAGGGAAGTTGGGGAAAGGATGCCCCCCGTACTCACCTGCAGCGGGAAGTGGAGCGCCGCGGCTGGGAGCTGGCGGAGTAGAGCGGGCTGGGGATGGGCTGCTCCGCTTCCCACTGCTGGTGAGTGAGGGGAGGTTAGGGAAAGGACGCCCCCCACACTCACCTGCGGTGGGAAGCGGAGCAACGCAGCCCCAGCCCGCTCCGCTTTCCTTGCCCCAGCCGTGTCGCTGGGGCGGGGGATTGGGGAAAGGTCCCGCACTCACCTGCAGCAGGAAGCGGAGCGCTGTGGCTGGGAGCTGACGGAGTGGAGCAGGCTGTGGCCAGACTGCTCCACTTCCGCCGCTGCCGGTGAGTACGGGGGGATCCCTTCCCCCAAGCTCCCTCCCCCGAGCAACGCGGCTGGGGCCGGGACGAGGGAAGCGGAGTGGGCTGCTCCCGGCCCCCCGCTAATCCCCTGGGCCACTCTGGGACCGCTGGGCCCCCAAAATTGTCCCCCCAGCTCCTGCCTCCTAGACCCTGGGGGGGGGGAGCCCCTGACTGCCCCCAAGACCCTCTGCCCCTTATCCAACCCCTCGGCCCCGGCCCGGCCCAGCACCCTTAACACGCTGCTCAGAGCAGCGTGTCAGAGCTTTACCCCGTTGTATGCGAACCCGTGTTATATCGGGTCGCGTTATATTGGGGTAGAGGTGTAGTTACATTGGATGCCCATTCTCCTCTTAACCCTAGATCTATTGGTGACACCAGAGACCAATATTTTAAACACATTTCTCAAATTGGATCTATTATATATTAATTTCTTGAAGCCCCTTCTGGCCCTACATTTCTATGATTCTGTAATTGTACAACTTGAAAAAATTAATACCTTTATAATAGGCCTATGTTTAGTGCTGAAGGGTATGCTTGTGTTCATTTTGGATAAAATGTGGTTTGCAGGGTGCTTATGCATAGGGAAGCATGCTGTGGCTCACCACCCTAGGAACATTCTAGAGAAGGCCAGGGGGAGGGGGGCGAGCTTAGCATGTGGAGTGGAAAAGTATAAGCATGTGATGAACAAATCCATATATGGAAAGGTTAAATATGATTGGTTAGAGGTTTGTGTTATGTTATGTAAGTGCCATGTGCTATAAAATAGCAATGGGAGGGGCTCCTTGCTGGGGGGACTCTGCCTGATTTTTGTACCAGGGGCTCTCCCTTTGTGCACATTGAATAAAGCCTTGTTGAATTGAATTGAATTGCATCGCATCGAATTCAAGTCCCTTGATTCTGCCCAGCATCTGACTCATTGGGAACCACAAAATCCCAACAGTGCCACAGGCAATAGTACATATTTGCACAATCACAACTGATCAGCTTCCTACTATCAGAATGCTTACTGAAATTGGTATATTCAAATACCAAGCCAACCTCCCCTAAAAATCTCTACTACTATTCATGAGCAAATAACCAACTGAAATTCTGTAAGTGAATTGATTTCGGGAAAGCAGAGCTGTCAAATGATAAAAAAAATGAATCTGTTAATAATAGAATACCATTTATTTAAATATTTCTGGAAGTTTTCTACATGTTCAGGTATATTAATTTCAATTACAACACAGAATACAAAGTGTACAGTGTTCACTTTATATTTATTTTTATTACAAATATTTGCAGTGTAAAAAACAAAAGAAATAGTATTTTTCAATTTACCTAATACAAGTACTGTAGTGCAATCTCTTTATCATGAAAGTTGAACTTGCAAATGTAGAATTATGTACAAAAAAACTTCATTCAAAAATAAAACAATGTAAAATTTTGGCGCCTGCAACTCCACTCAGTCCTACTTCTTGTTCAGTCAATTGCTCAGACAAGTTTATTTACATTTGCAGGAGATAACGCTGCCCGCTTCTTGTTTATAATGTCACCTGAAAGTGAGAACAGGCATTCTCATGGAAGTATTGTAGCTGGCGTCGCAAGATATTTACGTGCCAGATGCGCTAAAGATTCATATGTCCCTTCATGCTTCAACCACCATCCCAGGGGACATGCGTCCATGCTGATGACGGGTTCTGCTTGATAACAATCCAAAGCAGTGCAGACCAATGCATGTTCATTTTCATTATCTGAATCAGATGCCACCAGCAGATGGTTGATTTTCTCTTTTGGTGGTTTGGGTTCTGTGTTTCCACATCGGAGTGTTGCTCTTTAAAACAGAGCAGGGAACATATAATTCTCCCCCAAGGAGTTCAGTCACAAATTTAATTAACGCATTTTTTTTTAAACGAGCGTCATCAGCATGGAAACATGTCCTCTGGAATGGTGGCTGAAGAATGAAGGGGCATACGAATGTTTAGCATATTTGGCATGTAAATACCTTGCAATGCCGGCTACAAAAGTGCCATGCAAATGCCTGTTCTCACTTTCAGGTGACATTATAAATAAGAAGCGGGCAGCATTATGTCCCATAAATGTAAACAAACTTGTCTGTCTTAGCGATTGGTTGAACAAGAAGTAGGACTGAGTGGACTTGTAGGCTCTGAAGTTTTACATTGTTTTATTTTTGAGTGCAGTTATGTAATAAAAAAATCTACATTTGTAAGTTGCACTTTCATGACAAAGATTACACTACAGTACTTGTATGAGGTGAACTGAAAAATACTATTTTATCATTTTTACAGTGCAAATATTTGTAATAAAATATACACTTTGATTTAAATTACAACACAGAATACAATATATATGAAAATGTAGAAAAACATCCAAAATATTTAATAAATTTCAATTGGTATTCTATTGTTTAACAGTGTGATTAAAACTGCGATTAATCATGATTAATTTTTTTAATCACGATTAATTTTTTTAATCACGATTAATTTTTTTGAGTTAATCGTGAGTTAACTGCAATTAATCGACAGCCCTACTGGAAAGCTTTTGCTAACAGCAGTAACATTTTTATTTTACATGCAAGAATATACTTGGTTTTGCATCAAATCTTACAGTAAAAATATCAAACAGCATTATTCTTAGCTACATTATACTTTAAAAAACCTTCCTGAAATTTACCAGCCTTTCTGACTGCAGGTGGTATTATATATAGCTAAGAAAATGAATGCATAGCTAAGGAAAGAGCTTTATAGTACCTGATAAGACCTCAGGCATTAATAGGACATTAATGCATTCTTCATCTTTCACTGACAGCTGGTTAAAGAGGCATGCAGCAAAGAGTCTGTAAAAGGCTTAAAAAAACCCACCTTGTTAAGAAGTGATTTAGAATGGTTAGCACTCTCTTCAGGATTCAGTGCAAAACTGAGGTTCCGACTGTGCCCAGTGTTAGGAATCCCACAGCATTTTTTGTAAGAGGAAAAATACCATCCTTGGCATCCGTTTCAAATATGAATAGGGGTAATAATAGCGGAAGCAACTATCTGCACGATAATTTCTTTCTGCTACTAGCCTGAAAGTCTATGCATATCCAGGAACCTATCTCTCCAATCTGGCTTCCTTCCTTTCCACTCCATTGAAACCATTCTCAGCAGGGTCTGGATAACTTCCTCCTCGCCAATTTTCAGGACCTGTGCTTCAAACTCACCCCCTTTGGCCTCTCCACTGCTTTTGATACTAGGGATTGTTGATTCCTGCTTGACATCTCCTTCTTTGGCTTTTTCACCATTGTCTTCTCATCACTCTTCCCCTACCTCTTTGGTTGTTCCTTCAGTGTCTCCTTAGGTAGACCCACCTCCTCCCCTCTTTCATTCCTTGAGACATTCCTTGAGATAGGTCCCTCAGGGCACTTCTCTCTAGTCTCTTTTTCTGCCTCTCTCTACATCCTGCCCTCAGGCACTGTCATTCATTCATACAGCTTAAGTTCTACACACTGACAACTCACAAACCTACCCCCTGACTGGTCTCCTTCCGCTCAGTCCTGCACCTTAGTAAATCTCACTGACATCTTATCCTGGGTGTTTTACTGTCAACTTAAATTCATAATGGCTAAAACTGAACACCTGATCATTCCTCCCAAACCCTCTTCATTCCCCAATTCTCTGCCATCACCATCCCCCGCATAACTCTGGCTTTAACCTAGGGGTCAATATCAACTCCTCCCTGTCCCCATACAAAAACCAGTGGGCCGCAACATCTTCCTAAAATTTTTTTTGAGATCCATCCTTTTCGCTCTATTTATACAAGCAATACTCTCATGCAGGTCATCATCATCTCACATCTTGATTATTGTAACATTCTCTTCATAAACTAATAGGCTATAAGGCCAGAGAGGACTGTCATGATCATCTAGTCTGACCTCCTGCATATTGCAGACCACAGAACCTGGCCCACCCACTCATGCAATAGACCTATAAACTCTGACTGAGTTACTGAAGTCCTCAAATCTTGATTTAAAGACTTCAAGTTACAGAGAATCCACCATTTAGACTAATTTAAATTTGCAAGTTACCCATGCCCCATGCAGCAGAGGAAGGAGAAAACCCCTTATGGTCTCTGCCAATCTGACTTGGGAGAAAATGCCTTCCTGACCCTAAATATGGCAATCAGTTAGGCCATGAGCATGTGGGCAAGACCCACCAGCCAGATACCTGGGAAAGAATCCTCTGTAGTAACTCAGAGCTCTCCCCATCTAACGTCCCATCACCGGCTGGTAGGGATACTTGCTGCTAGCAGTTGCAGATCAGCTACATGCCAATGATGCCATAGTAGGCAGTCCCATCATACCATCCCCTCCATAAACTTATCAAGCTCAGTCTTGAAGCCAGTTAGGTTTTTTGTTCCCACTGCTCTCCCTGGAAGGCTGTTCCAGAACTTCACACCTCTGATAGCTAGAAACCTTCGTCTAATTTCAAGTCTAAACTTGCTGATAGCCAGTTTATATCCATTTGTTCTTGTGTCCAAAATGGTGCTTAACTTAAATAACTCCTCTCCCTCCCTGGTATTTATCCCTCTGATGCATTTATAGAGAGCAGTTGTATCTCCCCTCAGCCTTCTTTTGGTTAGGCTAAACAAGTCAAGCTCTTTGAGTCTTCTCTCATAAGGTAGGTTTTCCATTCCTCAGATCATCCTAGGAGTCCTTCTCTGCACCTGTTTCAGTTTGAGTTCATCTTTCGTAAAATTGGGAGACCAGAATTGTAGTATTCTAGATAGGTCTCACCAGTCCCTCGTATAATGGTACTAACACTTCCCTGTCTCTACTGGAAATATCTTGCCTGATGCACCCCAGGGCTGCATTTGCCTTTTTTACAGCCACATCACATTGGTGGCTCATAGTCATCCTGTGATCAACCAATACACCCAGGTCTTTCTCCTCCTCGGTCACTTCCAACTGACAAGCCCCCAGCTTATAGCAAAACTTCTTGTTGTTATTCCCTAAGTGCATGACCTTGCAGTTTGCATTATTAAATTTCATCCCATTTCTATTACTCCAGTTTACAAGGTCATCCAGATCTTCTTGTATGATATTCCGGTCCTCCTTCTTATTGGCAATACCTCCCAGCTTTGTGTCATCTGCCAATTTTATTAGCACGCTCCTACTTTTTGTGCCAAGGCTATTAATGAAAGTGTTAAATAAGGTTGGTCCCAAGATGGATCCCTGGGGAACTCCACTGAAACTTCCCTCCAGCCTGACAGCTCACCTTTCAGTATGACCCGTTGTCCTCTCCCCTTTAACCAGTTCCTTATCCACCTTTCAATTCTCATATTAATCCCCATTTTCTCCAATTTAACTAATTAATAATTTCCCATGCAGATCTGTATCAAATGCCTTACTGAAATCCAGGTAGATTAGATCTACTGCATTTCCTTTGTCTAAAAAATCAGTTATCTTCTCAAAGAAGGAGATCAGGTTGGCCTGGCACGATCTACCTTTTGTAAAGCCATGTTGTATTTTATCCCAATTACCATTTACCTCTATGTCCTTAGCTACTTTCTCTTTCAAAATTTGTTCCAAGACCTTGCATTCAATTGAGGTCAAACTAATGGTCTTGTAGTTTCCTGGATCTAGGGTGATCAGATGTCCCAATTTTATAGGGACAGTACCGATTTTTGGGTCTTTTTCTTATATAGGCTCCTATTACCTATTACAGATTATCACGTTTTTTCCCCTTTCTTAAAAATAGGTATTATATTAGCAATTCTCCAGGCATAGGGTTTAATTCCCGAGTTTGCAGATTCATTAAAAATCCTTGCTATTGGGCTTGCAATTTCATGTGCTAGTTCCTTTAATATTCTTAGATGGGGATTATCTGAGGGGCCTCCCCCCCAATTTAGTCCCATTAAGCTGTTTGAGTTTGACTTCCACCTCGGACGTGGTAATTTCTACTTCCATATCCTCATTACCATTGGCCATCCTGCCACTGTCACTAAGCTCCTCATTAGCCTTATTAAAAACTGAGGCAAAGTATTTGTTTAGGTATTGGCTCATACCTAGATTATCTTTAATCTCTACCCCATCCTCAGTGCCTAGTGGTCCCACTTCTTCTTTCTGTGACAAAGCTCTGTCTTGTCTCCATGGGTCCTGCATTTCCTGATGGATTTCACTAGCCTCAGAGGCTCACTGTGACCCTCCACTTAACCCTTCTCTCTCTAGAGACAAGGGTCACAGTCTACTGAGCCATTTTCATCATAAGACAGCGAGGGAGGTGAGGAGAAGCTATCCTCTCTTGCACAGTCTCTGTTGTCTCCCAGTCTCAGTGATTAATCAGGGGGGGCAAAGGGGGAGAGCCCGGGCCCGCCCTCTACTCTGGGCTCCAGCCCAGGGACCCTAATAGTATCAACTATGGTAGCTGACCTTTTAGGAACAGGACACGTACAATTCCCTGGGCTACTTCCCCACAGCAGCCCCCACTTCCTCAAGCTCCACTTCACCCTTACCTCAGGGCCTCCTTCCTTGTGCCTGATATGGTGTGTACAGCTCAGTCTCTCCAATGGCACAACTTCTCACAGCTCCTGACATCCGCCCCCATCTGACTAACTGGGAGGCTTTTAACTAGTTTCAGCCAGCCCCTGATTGGCTTCAGGTGTCCCAATCAAGCTAGCCTCCTCCCTGCCTTCTGGAAAGCTCTTAATTGGCCCCAGGTGTCTTAATTGACCTGGAGCAGCTGCCATTTACTTATCCTGGTACTAGGGATTTGTTTAACCTGGGGCTAATATATCTATCTCCCACTACTTTTCTATAGCCATCTGGCCTTGCCCCATCACATTTCCTTGTTTTCTTTTTATTTATATGGCTAAAGAACCTTTTACTATTGGTTTTAATTCCCTTTGCAAGGTTCAATTCTGCTTGGCTTTTGGCATTTCTCATTTTGTCCAGAAACTTTCTGACCTCCAAGAGGTAGTTTCCTTGCCAATCCATCACATCTTCCATTCCTTGTAGGCTTTCTGCTTTCTCTTAATCACCTGTTTAAGATGCTTGCTTATCCAGCTTGGTCTGCAACCCTTCCCTACGAATTCTTTCCCCTTGCTTGGGATGCAGGCTTCAGATAGTTTCTGCAACTTTGACTTAAAGTAATTCCAAGCCTCCTCCACATTCAGATACTTGAGTTCTTCAGTCCAGTCCACTTCCCTAACTAATTCCCTTAATTTTTTAAAGTTTGCCCTTTTGAAATCAAGGATCCTAGTTGCAGATCTATTTGTGTTTATCCTTCCATTTAGTTTAAATTAAACTGAATTTGCTCATGATCACACAAACCAAGGTTGTCCCCTACAACCAGTTCTTCTATCAGGTCCTCACTACTCATCAATACCAAATCTAAAATGGCCTCACCTCTTGCTGGTTCCGCCACTGTTTGGTGAGAAATCTGTCAGCTATCACATCCAGGAAAATTTGGGCCCTACTATTATTAGTAGCACTTGTCCTCCAATATACATCTGGGAAGTTAAAGTCTCCTATAATCACACAATTTCCAGTAGTATTTATTTAATTAAAAACATTAAAAAGGTCTCTATCCATATCCAAATCAGACCCTGGGGGTCTGTAGCATACCCTAAGCACCATCCCAAGGGAACATCTGGTAGCTTTCTTCTTTAGACTTATGTGACACCCACATCAACCTCCATCCTGTTCATGCAAAACATTGCCACCAGGATAGTCTTCCTGGCCTGTCAATCTGATCAAGTCCCCCTCTCTCCCCATCTTTCCATGGCACCAAGTTCAGGTTTTGTCTCATTGCACTACATAAATCTTCTCTTCCCTATTCATCTGACTTTGTATCTTATTGTATCACCCTCTCCACCAATAACCATCTCCCTGCTTTCTTCCACACCTTCCCTGAACTGGTCCATGAAGCTATTACCTTCTCCTCTTTTAAATCCTTCCTGTAGACCCACTTCTTCTGCAAAGCCTACAACAAACTAAAACTTGCCAACTAAGACTTCTGCTTATTCATGCAGTATATTTCTCTCCAAAAAATTAAATTCTTTGCACCATCACAATCACTAGCCTTTGCTGAATAACTACATAATTTTACAGATGTTGTTTCTATCCTTCCCCTCGTATATGCATGCAAACCATCCCCTCCCCTTGTTGTGTCATATCTGAAATTGGTTTGTAAACTCCTTGGAGTTAGGGGTCATGTCTTTTTCTGTGTCTTGGAAGGTTCCTAGCACCCTTTTGGGAGCTATTAAAATAAACAAATATAATAATACAATAGTTGTAAGAGCAGCAGAGTTGCTGCTAGCAGCACCAGTCTGTGTTCCTGATTTCACCCACACAAACTAGTGGCCTGAATCCCTACCCCTCCATGTAAGATCAGCTGGCTTTTTCCCTCTGAGATACAGGCAGGTTGCTTTTCATCTCTAATTTCCACTTGAGACCTATGAAAAATGTTTGAAGGAAGCACAGATAGACCAGACACCACAAGGGGTATTTTAGTTCACTGTTGTTTTTAAGTACGATTTTGCAAAATGAAGCCCTGTTCCTGCTCCCACTGTTCAGGCCCTGATTTGCCATTCAGCAATGCAAACCTAATCTATCCAGAAAATTAAATAAATGATGACACTTTGCACTCCTGTTGCACTGTCTGCCTTAATCTCAAAGTGCTTTTACATACAGGAATTCATTGAGCCTCAGCACCTCTGCAAGGTACTGTAGATAGATATTATTATCCCCATATTGCACATGGGGACTTGAGGTGCAGAGAAGTTAAATGTCAATCAGGAAGTCTCCTGTATAGCTGGGTATATACATTAGATCAACTCATTCTTAGATTTGTGTGTAAGACCATCCTTCTTCTCCTATACATTACAAAACATATATCTGGCTTATTTAGTTAAGTGCCATTTGCTTTATGTCCTATTGTTCAAAACTGGACAGTTTCCCTCAGGCAAGTGCCATGGCCAGTCATAAGTCTATACATAGCATTATTTTTTCAGACAAGAACAAATGTGGGGAAAGAAAAATATGGTAGCTACAGAGTATCAGGGGGTAGCCGTGTGAGTCTGTATCCACAAAAACAACAAGGAGTCCGGTGGCACCTTACAGACTAACCGATTTATTTGGGCATAAGCTTTCGTGGGTAAAAAAACACTTCTTCAGATGCATGGAGTGAAAATTACAGATACAAGCATAAATATACTGGTACATGAAGAGAAGGGGAGTTACCTTACAAGTGGAGAACCGGTGATGACAAGGCCAATTCAATCAGGGTGGATGTGGTCCACTCCCAATAACTGATGAGGAGGTGTCAATACCAAGAGAGGGAAAATTGCTTTTGTAGTGAGACAACCACTCCCAGTTCCTAGCTACAGAGTGATCTTGATAATGTTTGTATATTTTTTAAAGAATCAATGCCTGAAATCTGTAATCTTATAAGCCTCTCTTAGCATTCAGCTGCACATTTCTGTCTGATAAAGAATGAGACAGAAACCTAATGACTGTTTGTTTTATCTGCAGTAATATAAACTTAGACATTGCTGATATTGTATTGTCACATTTCTGAAATACAGCAGTGCCACCTACAGACCAGGCTAAATATAGTGCCCCATAAAAACATTTTACTCCAGATCAACATTTCAATATGTAAAAAATACAGCAAGGATTTTACTCACAATCCAGAAGGAGAATCCTTTTCACAAGCATAAAAGCACATACATAAATCTGGGCTCCAACCAGAGTATAAAATATACATGCTAAACACAAATAATTGTGGGAAAATATTCTTTTGTTTTCATATATACATGCTAAGACAAAGCAAAGCAAATCTCATGTTTCAAATCTCACGCTTCAGGGCGTAACCTGATCCTGTGCATTTCTTTGTGTCCTACGTACAAGTCCTTTCTAAACCAAATGATTCTATGGACCCCTCTAATATAGGCCAGAAAGTTGCAACACATGCAGTTATTTACTTACATATGCCTAACTGACAGAACCTCGAAAGACAGCAGCACAATCTGCCAGCAAGGAATCCCTGCCTACTTATATGTTTTACAATTATGAAGTTGGAAAAAACAATAAATTTGACCTGCCAATCAATGTTGAAACAGTTACAGCTTCAGCAAAGTACCCGATAGTTACAATGTAAATGCATTATTAATCACCATAAATTGTTACCATGCTATTTAAACTGTAGAATCAATTGGGGGGGGGGGGGCAGCAGCAACTGGAGAAATTTTACCATTACAATCTTCTATGGTATACTTCTAACTGCTTCCATTATAATGGGGGAAGGACAATTTTAAAGATGAAAATTTACGTTTGTAATTAGATCTATTTCTCAATTGATTTATATTTAAAATTTCCCCCAAATTTATGCTGAGGCCAAATCAAAGTCTGTTAAATCAGATCAGATGAACCATGTGTGACCAGACAGGGTGAATATTAAACTGATATAGACTTGAAAGTCAAGTTAGAAAGCTACCCTGAGTTATACTCCTTTGCCCCTTTCGACCTACATCTTCTGATATTACTGACAGGAAAAGGAACACATACTGTACATAGAAAATACTGTACTCACCCACTGTCATGCCATCCATGTAACGCTTGATGATATCAAAGGAATCCCTTAGATTTCCTTCTGTTATGTCAAATATGATATCTGCCTGGTTGGCTAGGAGCACAGGTGTTATGGCACGAAGAAAAATAATCTCTGTGAACAAAAGCATCACAAAATGTGTTAAAGGGTTTGAAGTCAATTTAATGTGGCTAAGCTCAATACTCAGTCTACAAAATTAATTGTGTTCAGCAATAGATAATGTGCCATTTTATTTCAAAACTGGTAAAACTATTCTTTTTGAATATGCACACTTAAAAATAGGCAAGGTACCTTTTTTCGGGTGGGGGCTGGAGAAGTGCTTAAGGAGATCCCTATTTCTCCCTAGCTTACTATCCCAAGCCACCACAGTCAAAAGCCCTGCAGTCAAAGTCATGAGTCCTTTTAGAGTCTGACAAGACCACTGCAAATATCAACCAGCACTTCCACATGATGTCTCAAGGCAACCACGAACTGTTCCCTCCACTAGGGACTGAGTATAGTGCAATGCCTCCAGGGCCCACTAAACTGATGGCGTGTGCTGAGAAGAAATGGAGATCAGCCCCGGAACTCTGATTCCCTTTGGTGGCAACACAGCAGTCTTAAGTATGGCCTAAGAAGTTATGGTGGCTGCAGCAGTCCCATGAGGACCACTGTGCTAGCCAAGGATGAGGCAGGTCGTGTAGTCTGCCCCACCCCCTCTCACTCCTGACACATTCCCTTCTATCTCCTAAATGGAAGGGTTGGGGAGTGGGTAGCACAGAATTTCTGTGAGGGTGAACCCTCAGCTTCCCCTTTAGGGCAGCTCTTGATACTTTCCACTGAGGCAGCACTGCCAGGGCTGAGATTCTGACTCTCTGATCTCAAATGAAGGCATGAAGGTTTTGTTTGGTTTGGTTTGGTTTTGTTTTTTAAATCTCATCTTTCAGAGATGTGACAATTTTGTTTTATGATTCTGCAGTTTTTCCAGAATCTTTTCCTGTGATTGAATCTTTCTAAAGTCTCTCAGTGCAGACAGTGAGAAACCCCAGAAGGCTCTGCGCCTCCTAGGGATGACACCTGTGTATCCGAGGTTCTGAAAACAAGTTAGAAAACTGACATGGAGAAATAAGGATCTTCCATGGTGATTAAAACTGCTACAGAGGCCTAAGAGAAACTCCAACAACTGTGTGCAGGTCTTCTACTGAGATCAGACATACTGGCACATTTGGAGAAAAATCTCATCTGGCAGGAAGTGAGCGAGGAACCCAGAAGTTTCTTATATAGATTAGCGCAGTGAAAGCCCTGATCTCATAAATTGTTACTGAATGTGCATCCTGCACATGAATAGCACTGAAGACAAAATTCCACCATGGAGTTGTAGGTACTTCCCAGTGAAATCAACAGGAGCTGTACTCAAAGATCAAAATTTGGCCCTTACTCTGTAATATTATTTTTAAAGGCTGAAAGTGAATGTTATGCTCATGAAAGGTGAAGGACTGATAACCCACAGGTACCACACAAGCAACAGCAGCACAAGCTTCCTCAAGTGCCCCACCAAAGTGCAAAGACTGGGAACACCCTCTTTAGGGGGAAGAGGGATGCTCATTTTTTGATGAATTGGCCTCTCTGACAAGAAAGGCAGCAAAGATGCCAGTCTGTGGTGATTTTCACAATGTAGAATATTTTATAATAGAAACCATACAGAGACCATCAGTTCATTTCACATAATTCACCAAACAGCCATCAGATACTAACACGATTTGGTCATTACTGACTTAGTTTCAAATCTAGCCAATGGCCTAAAGATGCAAGCCAGGATTTTTTAAAAGGTTCCAAATGATTGGGGTGCACAAAGCCCCCTGGCTTTCAATGAGACTTTGATCCTAACCACACAGGTGCTTTTGAAAATACCCCCCGAACAAGCTCTCAATCCCATGCTACTCTCTTGCTGACTGACTTCCTTAGTTTATTTAATGGTAAAATCTCAAATGGAATTTAAAACACTTTTCCAATAGGTAAATAATCATCAATTTAGATTGAAAAAGTGCCAGTCAGATTTGCTCTTGTAAAACTCAGGGTGAAATCCTAGCCCCATCGAAGTCAATATAGTTTTCCATTGACTTAAATGGGGTGAGGATTTTACCATTGGAAAGTGGTTAAGACCTCTTTCCTTTTTCATCTAACTCCCACTCCCCCAGGCTTATAATTTGAGCAAAGAAAAAGGGGGTTGGAGTCTCATTTATACTATGCCCACTTTGCACTGCTCTGCCAGAGTAATATAAATTACATTTACACCCACTTCCATGCGCCTTTTCATAGCTAGAGCAGTGCACAGTGGGCATAGTGCACATGAACATTCAGGCTCAAATATTCTCCTAGACTAAGAACCTTTATGTGTTTGAGCTCAGAATGATTTTTTGCCCCACAAAGGTATAAACTCCTGATCGATGACTAGAGCTCCCAGGCTCTATGGTAATACAAATAGTAATAAATAACTATGAAGGAATAAATGATAGAATTTGGGACTATGCAAACATTTTACTGCACTGATAGTTATTCTGGCTTTAAGCAAGGATTTCCAGGTGGTTTTTTTTAATGTTATAGGCTATTAACTGGAACAAGGAACACTTACCTTCAGGCTTAGTAAATTCTTTGAATGTGGGTAGTGAAATGACTGTGTGGGAAATTGTGTGGACTGGATCCAACACACAGTTGACATCATTTGGTCGGCAAGACTTAATGCAGCGAATAGTATCTGTCTTTTCAAGTCCAACTCTAAGAGGGAAAACAAAAAGATAAATATTAACCATGAAAATGAATTACTTTGTTTTGCAAGATGGGGAACCAAAAGCTACAATGGATACAAATATTCATGATTCCCCTCAAACTCTTAGTCAAGTGAAAATCATCAAAACTACAGTACTCTGGAATAATTTGACTGAGAGTTGCAGTCATGAAATCTTCAAGACTGGATCTCTAACCCTCAGGACCTACTAATTGCAATGTGAGAAATCCAGTATAAGAGATACCCATGAAAGATAGCTATCCAAACACAAAAGGACCATCAGTTCAGGGCTAGATTCTCACTTGGTGTAAACCAGCTTCATTGACTTTAGTAGAACTACAGTGAATTACATGAGCTTAACATCTGGTACACAGTGCTCACTTTGGTATCAGACATTCATCCAAAGCTTAGACAAACTTCTCAGGTCTAGAAATCTGGCAGGAAATATCAGGGCAGGTTTTCTCACATGATTTATAGCACAAGAGCCAAAGGAGTCTTTCTTTCAGTCTTTTCGGTACCTCCCCTTTCCATCCAAATTGAGAAAACAGAGAAGAATGGAAATTGGGTGAGGGAGGGGGGAAAGGTTAATCAAATTATTCCAAACCCCAAAGGTTTCATTTTGAGTTTGGGGAAATGGTAAGGGTCAGTTCATATTATATCACCACCAGCTGCTCATTCCTACATGCAAGTCTATTACAAATTAAACTACTTCTCATTTTTGTCCAACTAGATTGAATTTAAAGTCACTTATAGTACAAGAACTTCACACAATAGCCTGTCTGTGTTCCCTGAAGATAAAAGGGTTGTGCTGAGACTTGCAATGTGACTTTCCCTAAGCCCTACAAGTGATCTCAACTTTGACCTGCCTATTTCTTCACATTTCCAAGCAAAAAAGAAAAGTTTGTAGTCTCAGGATTTCTAGTTGGAGGGAGGGAGATTAAAAGATGTAAAGGGAAAACTTCACACAGAAGAGAAAAAAATAAAAATTGAATCTTTACTTTGTCAGATACCGTCAAAAACAAAATATTCCTATTCTTTTCAAATTCTTCCCATGCTTACTCATAAAAGCAAACAATGTTGCACATGATGATTGTGTGTAAAGCAAAACACTCATAAAAGAAAATAATATGCAATATTAAGGAAACTATATGCTCTGCAGATATAAATTGATACAGCCCAACTGAAGTCAATGGAGCTACATTGATTTACACCAGTTGACTATTTTACACCCATTATTCTTAATTAAGAGTCATGCTTTAGGATTATCACTATATGGGTTAAGAAGGAATTCCAATTTCCCACCTCCTACCCACGTTCAACATTGAAGATTTTCCTAGATATGTGATAGGGTAGGGCGGAGGTTCCTTCTGCTTGAAACGTCTGCCCACTCTTGAATGTTAATTCTGGACTTAATGAAAGAGTGGTCTGACCCAATATGACAAATCCTATATCCTTACTCTTGAACTTGTCACAAAGTGTTTAGTTTCTACGTTGAGAAGAAGGAACTTCCAGTTATTCAACACTGTTGATTTCAGAATAAGGGTCTGCTAAATTATACAATTTGGTCCCCAGACTAAATCAGCCCATTTTAGCAAACATCATAAACAGAACACGGAGTAGGGCAAAAAAAACCCCCACACCCTAGTAACTTTTTCCCTCTCTTTTTAGCATTATATATAGGGAAATTTAAGAATATGAAAAATGAAAAATACATTATATTCAGAAATTAGTGCACATGGATCTACAACTCACTCTCTCTCTCACACACACACATGTAACATGATACCCATGTGATCAGATAAGAAAAATAGTCAACTACCAGAAAAATGCTTACTTCTTTTTCCCCTTTCAAAATTACACTGATCATACAGGAATAAACCAATGTCAAGTTTTAAATAAGATAGTGCTCATCAGGGCTAATTATCACACATGGGTAGAACAGGAGAGAAATAATTCCCAGATTTCCAAGGAGGCACAACACTTGTATCTAGACTTGGAAAAGGAGATATCGGATCTTAAATCATGACAATATGTGAAAAGGCTATATCAGGTATTTTTTAGAGGTTTCTATCACTTAATATATATAGATGGTCTTTTCCTTCAGAGACCTGCATGGTTGGAATCATGGTGACTAAGTCAGTCTGGCTTTACTTTCAATAACATAAGGAGTAAATTTTTCACAATGAAGGTAATTAACCAATGGAACCATTTACCAAAGGTTGTGTTGGATTCTCAATCACTCGCAATTTTTAAATCAAACTTGACTATTTTCCCCAAAAGATACACTCTGGTTCAAACACAAATTAGTTTGGGGAAGTTTTATGGACTGTGTTATGCAGGAAGTAATATTAGATAACCACAGTGTTTCCTTCTGGCCTGAGAATCTATGAATGTCTCAATTTCTCTCTGCACTTGTTGCAAAAAAGCAAATGCAATTTTGGGATGCATTAAGAGAGGCACAGCATGCAAGTCATAGGAGGGGATAGTACTGCTCTGCTTGGTGCTGGTTAGGCCTCAGCTGGACTACTGTGTCCAATTTTGGTCACGAATGTATAGAAAGAATGTATAGAAACTGGAAAGGATCCAGAGCAAGCGACAAAGATGATCAAAGAGATGGAATTCAAGCCCTCTGAGCAAAGACTGAAGGAATTGTGTAAGTTTAGTTTGGAAAAGAGGAGATTAAGGGGGGACATGGTAGTGATCTTCAAATACTTGAAAGACTCCCATAAAAAAGATGGAGAAAAGTTGTTCTCTCTTGCCACAGAGGGTAGGACAAGAGGCAATGGGTTCAAACTACAGCATAGTAGCTTTAGATTAAATCTCAGGAAAAACTTCCTAATTGTAAGAACAGTAGGACAATGGAACACACTGCCTAGGGAGTTCATGGAATCTCCTGTTCTGGAGGTTTTCAAAAGGTGGCTGGATGGTTTAGACAACAAATCTTATATCTTGGCAGAGGATAAGACTAGATTACCTTTGTGGTCCCTTCTAACCGCATCATTCTATGGCGCTAAGTGGCTGCTTCCCCTTTCTCTCTGTCCCCATTGCTAAAATTCAGGTTCATACTTTGGTTCTCTCACACCTTGGCTACCCTAACATTCCCTTCTCTGACCTCCTTTCTTCTGATGGCTCTGCTAACTTCTATAATGTATCCCAACTACAGCTGCCAATGCCACCATGCTCTTCTATTGATCCAACCACACCATCTCTGTCCTCAGGTCTCTTTGGGGACAACCTCTTTCTTTTGGGGCCTAGTTCAGACTCCTTATCTTCACCTTCAAAGCTGCACACTGCTCTGACTACAGGTCTGTCTCATCTTATGCTGGGGTTACGTTCCGCGGTCAGCGCCTAAAGCGAAAACCGCGTATAGTCAAAATTACATTGAGTGTAATGGCAGGCAGAATCGCCCGCACTACAGAAACAGTATTTAAATTGTTATTTTTCTCTTTTTTTTTGTTTTTGCCGACTGTGTAAAGCTGAAATCGCACATGTTAAATGCGCCTAAGATGCGACAGACCTGTACCTTCTGTTTATTTCCTTCTCATACTCCTCCTGCACTCAATCTTAGACTTTGCTAAACACTTTGTGTGTTCCTCTCCTACTTGTGCCTCTTTCCACAATGGCCACTAAGTCTGGAACAGACTCCATCCTGTGTGCCAAGATCTTTGCTCCTTCAAATCCTGTCCTTCCTTTTGGCTTGCCTTTATCACAAATCTCAGCTCCAGCGCTATCTGCTACTTCCTTAACGCTTGTTCAAAAATAAAAGAAAAATAAAGACAAATCCAGTTGCTCTGATTATTTTGTAAATAATGCTCCCTTGAATAGTTTCCTTTTTTCTTGGGTTGTCATTTTTCTTTACATTGTTTAATTTTCTTATCTGGAAAGAGCCTCGCACATCAATGGTACTATATAATTATATATACTTAAAAGTTCTAAATAAACTTAAGTATGAAAGCTTTTGTCTAATACCATAAGATGTGGGCTCTGTGTTCTTAAATTACTTGCTCAATACACACACACAATAAAATGATAGTATACTGTAGCATTTTACAGTACTTTGGGCCAGATTCTTGCACTGTCCTGATTTCCCCCCCAAATGAGTATATATTAATGCTGCAGAAACAATCTTATTTTTGTGTCTCTAGCCAAGTTGACTATGGCCTCATGGGGAGCAGCCCAGGTAATGAACTTGTAACCGCATACATGTAGATGCCATATATTATCAGTAGGATTAGAAACTCCTTTAGCTTAAGTAATACAGGCTAGTGCTTTCAGTATGTAATGTTTTGATTCTATCCCCACTGGTAGCCCCTGGTACCTTTATAAGTATGTGGTGACAGGCTCATTACAAATTGGCACGCCCGATGGAACTTGATCGTCTGTGAGCCACTTGGGATAAGCTTTACTTAAGGAAGCATGCAATACACTGGCTAAATGTTATGATCATGTCCTTATCTAGTTGTTGGCTCACCTTGGGGATATAAATCTGTAACTTACATGTAATAGTTACTTCTTTAGCTCAATTGGTCAGGGCTTGTGACACTGGTACTGGAGGTTCCAAGTTCTCTCCCTACTGCTGATCTGTGGTGTCTGTATTTACGTGACAATGGATTATTTTATGCTCACACAGATTATTCCTGGCAGGAGCAATCTAGATAGGACAGGGATAATGCAAGGCCATGACTGAGCATTCATGTTAAAATATGTGGACAATGCCCCCAGGTCGGTACGTTTAATGTTTTATTCGTTAGCTCTGCAGAATCAGTACAATGACTGGAGAATGAACTAGGGTCCCTACTGGTTCATGCACCAGTAGAATTGCTAAATAAATTCCAGTTGCATCCTCTTCATTATTGGTGATCATACAGAATTGGAAAGGAACCAGATTTGACCTTCAGAATCCAGGTTTGCTTTTCAGGGTTGCTAGCAAGAAAAAAAAAAAAAAAAAAGCTCTTTACACTTGTAATTTTATCAGCTTTGATCTGGAAGCCAGAGAGACAAAATTGACATGGAACCCAACAAAACATCTTTTTATTTTATTTTTTCTCTAGAGACACTTCAGAATATAACCACTGGAGTAGGGAGGTGCTCACTATTTGCTACTAACGAAATGCGCTTATGAGATTGTTGCTATTTTCCCACCATTAGTTTTGACTTCATGTGTGAAAGGATGAAACAGCCCTAAAAACTTTCATTTAGGGGGGTTCACTTTTGTATTATACTTAAAAACTAAGGGTCAGATTCTCAGCTGGTGTAAATCAGACTCATTGGCTTCAACAGAGCTATGCTGATTTATACCAGCTGGGAATGAAGTCCTAAATTTTCAAAATCGACACCGTTTTTGAGTGCATAACTTAAGACACCTTAAAGGGTTTTGAGTTTCAAAACATGTTAGCCACCTACTCTCTGAAAATCAGATGTATCAGTCTGTGCATCTTCAGAAAAGTTCTAGTTGCACTGCTATAGAAAAGCTATCTATGTCCTCAATCCTTTGTGGGTAGAAGTTGCACTGAAGGTCCCCTAGGAACCTCTATTTTGCCCCTTATATAATGATGTATGCCATATATAAGAAACACAGCCCACATTGAGATGTTAAGTGATGGAGAAAAGTGGAGAATTGTAACAATGATAAATAAATTGCACGTGCAGCATGCAATAGATGAATTGACATTAAAACTTTATTAAAATTGAAGAAAAAAATAAAAAGCCACAGCCAGAGGGAAAAAATAGCCACTGATGCCTGCATGTTAGGGATCAAAGCTGTGCAGAAACAAAGACAAAAAGTTTGGCAATAAATGCGCTGACAGTTCCATGGCGGAAAAGTTGCATTTGAATGGTCAGAAGAAGGTCTCTGGGCTCTCTGATTTGCTGCTTCATGACCACAATACCACTGTAGTTGTTCACTTTTTTTGTGGTGAAAAAACCCTCCTCGTTCCCGCTGATGATGGACAGCAGAATTTTATCCCCAGGGACAGCATTGGAAGGGCCCATGCGGAAAATGTCGGTAGGTACTTGAATGTTGGTAGGAAAAGAGAGGTGATAGGAGGTTATTCTCAAAGGCAGGCTCTGGCACTCCTTATTTTCATTACAAGGCAAGCGCTCACAGCGACTGCAAGAAAAGTGAGAACACAAGACAAGAGGAGGATTAACGTACATTTAGCAAGCGTGGTAGCAAAGGAAGGGGCAGTGGGGTGGGAAATGATATGCTGACTTGCGCACTGTATCCGTTCTCCAATATGACTCAATCATAATGCAAACAGACATTCATTAAATAAGTATGCACTTGTTTGTAGTTTGTGTTTTTAGGAAAGAGTTATACCACTTCTAGAAGAGTTGCCCTTTCCTCACACCCACTGATATGCTAAACTAGAAAGGAGTCTGAGACACCTTACCATGGGTGAAATGTTATCAGAACTTAGCCTTCAATTGTCTAGGATCCTCTTTAACAGAGCTTAGCTTCTTTCAAAAACAGTAGATTTTTGTTTTGTGGTCTCATGTCTAGCAAACAAAGGCCTATGTTTTCCCAAGTGACTAGTGAATTCAGGGTGCCCAAGTTCTTGAGATACCTTATAGATCCCTGGTTTTATGAAAGCACAGAGTATCCACTCTCTGAAAATCAGAATTCTTTCAGGTTTCCACATATTGAAGGACAACGTGAAAGTCTCTAAAGTTGAAGGCACCCAAGATCACGTCTATTAACTCATGGCAGTGCAGAGGAAGACTCCTGACCCTAACCATGACAATCTGGACAATTTACTTTGAAGAGGAACTTCTTCCAGATCCTAGCAGGGTGATCAGTGCTAACCTGTGTAACCAAGAGAACCAGCTCAACTCCGTGTATAACATTTCTAAACAGGCACTAAAACCCAGACCCAATAGCGTCGTTTCTCCAGCCCATGCCCTGGACCAATAAACCTCACACTTACAGACCTGACTCAAAAGGAAATATGAATGGGAAAAATCTCAGTACGTTGGTAGTAGTCTCCCAGCCCCTTGCTGACTGCTTTTTTACTTCCCCCTCCAACTTCCAGCCTCCATACCACACCACATCCATCTGACTGTGAATCTGCCAATCAGGGCCAATCCTGCCCACAACAAAATGCTGGCCAGTCAGGTTGGCAATGGATTGGTGGCCCTAGTCACACCAGGGGCACTGCAGTCATGCTCCCCGCAAAGGCAGCAATCTCTTTCCTTTCAGCTATTGAAATAAGTGAAGCTTCTCCTGTAAAATATGACAGACGGGCATGCACATTAACATTCATAGCTAATGGGGAACATTATTGTATGCTAACATGTTAATCAGAATCTGCATATGTCATATGGTGGGTTTGGAACTGTATTTATAGCATTAGAGATTCACCTAAAATGAAGGCTGATTTGAAATTCAGACTAAAAATACAGGTCTGTCGCATCTTAGGCGCATTTAACATGTGCGATTTTAGCTTTATGTGGTCAGCAAAAACAAGAAAAAAAAACAAAAAAAAAGAGAAAAATAACCATTTAAATACTGTTTCTGTAGTGCGGGCGATTCTGCCCGCCATTACACTCAATGTAATTTTGACTATACGTGGTTTTCGCTTTAGGCGCTGACCGCGGAACGTAACCCCAGCGTAAGATGAGACAGACCTGTAGACCCAAACCACCAAGTTCAGTTCTGGATCTGAACTTCCCCATGTCCAGGATCTTAGGATCCAGGGTTTTGTTCCAGACCACGATAGAGTTAGGGGAAAGACATGATATTCTGTTCTGGATATTTAACTTCCGCAGAGTTTGCGGTTGTTCAGATACAGCAGTAAAGTTCAGGCTCATCTTATACACAGCCATTCATCAAGTAAAATTATATGTGACATTTGCTAAACTCAATGAGAAAATGAAATCCAGGTTTTGGGGTTTTTTGTTTTTAAGTGAGTTAACCCAGTGCGTTGCCATCAAAACATGCAAGTCATGTCCTGTGTATGCTTCCAAAGCTGATAAGTACTACATTATTTATTTGCAAAAAATGTTGTTTGCAAGGGCTGCTCTCCACTGAAGATTTGCTCAGGCACAAAACCATTACTTGCTTCCTGCCACGTCCCACTGAATGCTTGGTAAGAGATATGAGCACCTACTCCATTTCTTCCACCATGATGCAACAAATAGGCTCCTTACAGGCTCAGATTATGTAAATCATAAGTCTCTGAGCAAGCCACACTATGCTTTTTGCACATCACCAATGTGAGGTGGCTTTGCGCATTTTAGGGCCCTTTGAGTGTACGCAGATTGAATACTGTTGGCAGACTAATCATTTTTAAAAAGTAAGATCAAGAGCACTCTGGGTTCCTGCCGGAACACACAGTATAGTCATGTTCACAACAGGCCACTAACCTGTTGAACAAAGCGTGGTTAATTAAATCTAAAACCTGAATCCTCAATGACTTAATAATGATAAATAATAATACTACCTAGCTCTTATGTACAGCTCTTCATCTTTGGAGCTCAAAAGGTGGTCAGTATCATTATCCCCATTTTGCGGGATTCCCCAGTTTTTAGGGAAACTAAGGCAGAGAGAGGAAAGTGACTTGGCCAAGATCACCCAACAGGCTAGTGGTAGAACCTGCACATGCTTATTTTATTCATGTATGTAAAGAACAGGCATAAGTTGAGGCCTAATTGTGCCTGACTGCTCTTATGATATTTAAGCTATATATTGTTTTTTGCATTTTTTTCCATAGCGCACAATTAATTTCACTTAAGAAAATTCATGGCATTTAATCTGGTGGTTTTTTGTTTTTGTTGTTTGGAAATGTTGTTAGAAAGGTAAGATGCTAAGTATGAAATCATGGAAAATTTTCCTGCATACAGATGGCTTTTTGGAAGCATTTACACATGCATGCGCACACAGAAGGATACAGATGATCCACTCTTCTGCTAAAGTCAAATGAATTTTAAAATAAAAGTTCATGTAAAAAAAAAAAAAAGCTTATTGAAAGGACATTCTGCTGATTCTGAAATGTTATTTGTGGAGACATATGTCTGTGGCTAGGAAGTTAGAATTATTTAAAATTCAAGACCTTTTATCTTATAGTTTGGTGATCTACCCTCCACACTGCACACTTCACTGTGGGTTTAGTGAATGTGTACTGACTGTTCCATCAAATAGCCGGAAAGAATAGTTAGCAAATATTATTGCATTCAAAGTACCAGAGTTCAATCTGGAGTCATGCCTCACAATAACAGTAAACAATGTACTTTCTAGGCCCAATGTTAAATTCTTCCCTTCTGCGGGTAGAAGAAAATCATACAGTATGCAATTTAACAACCTAGTGCTAGCAAACGAGCAGACCAAGACCAGGGGTGTATATCCAACTCTGTGGTATTGCACTATGGATTAGCTGGCCATAGCGTTATTGAATCCTGCTACCACTAAGTGTCGCTGTGAGTAAAAACACTAAGGAACCTATTTAAAGGAAGGGTTGGAGACGGGGAGGGATCTGGATACCAGAGAAAAAATTAAAACTGGTGTAGCAGAGCAGAAATAAAACTGCCTAGAGTGGAGCAGTTCTGAATAGCTCTTTATAATTCCTGAAAACCTCTGCAATTATGTTAGAAGCGTGGCCCTGAAAAAATAAACATACAATTATTAAAATATTGCAAAAAACTATGTCTGGATCCACTCATAATTATTTTAGATCACTGTTTCAGATTTGTTTTTCTTTTAAAATGATATTACTTGACTTAACATTGATCACAAACGATTACTGAGACCTTTGTTTTTATGTGCAAAATATTGGTTCTTTAAAGAATAAACCCTCTGCCAAACAATAAAGAGACTTTATTTTTAAGGAAATAATAAAGTATTCTATATCAAGGAAATTGTTAGAAGAGAAATTGTTATGTTGTTCTTAGTTTCTGAGTCTCGCTTTCACTTGATACAAAGGCTATTTATACAATTATGATGAAAAGAGTTAAGTACATAAACTCCTCATCCACTGATGAGAGAGTACCTAGATCCTTTCGATGTAAGGCTTTGTACTCAGCAATGGATCTATGGCTCTGTAATTTATTCCACAAATAGAACCCATATCAATATGCTGAATGAAGGACCTAGTGGTACAACTGGTGCTGAAATTTGGCTCTGTTTTTGTGTGTTTATAGGGTGCATATCAATCTCTGCACTCAATAGAGGCATGTTAGAGTCCTCTACACAAGCATGTTGCTATATCCTCATGTCTTCACTATTTGAGTTGGAAGAGTCACCTGACTTTGGGCATGGTTTGACCAAGGCGTAGACTCAGCTCAAAACAATACTAAACAGTATAACATCAAAAAAAAAGTTTTGTTTGTTTGTTTGGGTGGAGAGTTTGAAAGGATGTTTATGCCAACCTTAGTTGAAATAACTTGGGTTCTTCAGTATCTGCCACTCTCTGTTCACTAGAGAACTTACTTAAGAACAAAAGAACATAAGAATGGCCATATTGGGTCAGACCAATGGTCCATCTAGCCCAGTATCCTGACTTCCAACAGTGGCAGGTGCCAGAGCCTGAATGGGGGGAATGAAGGGAACAGGGCAATTTATTGAATGGTCTATCCACTGTCATCCAGTCCTAGCTTCTGACAGTCAGAGATTTAGGGACACTTAGAGAATGGGGCTGTGTCCCTGACCATCTTGAGTAATAGCCATTGATGAACCTATCCTCGATGAATTTAGCTAATTATTTTCTGAACCCATTTATACTTTTGGCCCTCAAATCCCCTGGCAATGAGTTCCACAGGTTGACTGTGTGTGGAATGAAGAAGTACTTCCTTATGTTTGTTTGTAAACCTACTGCCTATTAAAGTGCACTCCATTTATAAGAATCACTGATATAAGAATCAACCGCATATAGTGATTGAAACCACTGGGACAAAATCATTTCTATACTAACTAAAATACTCCACTTGTAAGAATCAACCGTGTATAAGAATCAAATAATTCGGGACAGATGTGATTCTTAATAAAGGAGTGCACTGTAATTTCAGTGAGTGACACCTAGTTCTTGTGTTATGTAAAGGGGTAAATAACACTTTCTTATTCACTTTCTCCACACCATTCATGTTTTATAGATCTCTAACATATCCCCCCTTTGTCATCTCTTTTCTATGATGAACAGTCCCAGTCTTTTTAATCTCTTTCCTATGGAAGCTGTTCCATATTCCTAATAATTTTTGTTGCAATTCCCTGTCCTTTTTTCAATTCTAATATATCTTTATGGAGATGGGGTGACCAGAACCGCATGCAGTATCCAAAGTGTGGGCATACCATGGATTTATATAGTAGCATTATGGTATTTTCTTATTATCTACCCCTTTCCAAGCGGTTCCTAACATTGATAGGGGTTTTTTTGGACTGCCCCTGCACATTGATCAGATGTTTTCAGAGAACTATCCACAATGACTTCAAGATCTCTTCCTTGAGTGGTAACAGCTAATTTAGACCCCATTATTTTGTATGTATAGTTAGGATTACGGGATTATGTGCATTACTTTGCATTTACCAACACTGAGTTGATAAATAACTCATTAGGTGAGTTGTTCCATAATAGCCAGACTCATTAGAGCCAGATACATTTCATACATACATAATGCTCAGATACATTAGAGAGCCAAATGCAGACTGGAAAAGCTTGTAATATAATTAGAACACAGGGCAAAGCATCGGAACACTTAAGTTCTACTTTCACCTATGCCGTGGACTTGTTTGACCTTGTGCAAGACATTTAAACAAAGATTTTTCTCTGCTTGCTTTGTGCCTTTAAAGCATCAGTCATATCAAATCTGGTTTGCCCTGGTTTTGATGCAAGATCTTGGGGTGGGGAAGATGTGTGTATCTCAGAACATGCGTGTGTCTCAGAACATGCATATGGTCAGCTCTTCCACCTAATCGAAGGTGTGAGTTACTGAATCTTTAACAAGGATGTCCTTTCTCCAAAATGTCTGTTAGTCTTTGGAAGCAAATAGGTTTTTACGAAAGCAAACAGAAAACCAAAAACTTCTCAACAGTCTGATTTAAAAAGCCCTTCCATCTAACTTGCTCAGCATTCAGCTTCCTGACTCTTGTCATGTTACAATAAATTGTTTCCAAAATTTCATAAACTTTAAAAAAATAACTGTCACCTCCCTGCCTCATTCAGTGCATGGGCTAGATGGTGCTCACTGAATGATCAGCTATTCAATATTTTGTTTTCTCCTCACTGTACAGTGTGTGGCCTTAGGCCTTATTTACTGCACACTATTCAAACCCTGCTCTGAAGACAGAATTATTAATTCCCTCATGGGCTTTTTCTATAGCACTCATCACTATAATATCTGAGTGCTTCACAAACATTAATATATCTTCAGAACTCCCTTGTGTGGTGAGAGAGGTATTATTTCCATTTTACTTATGAGGACCACCGAGAGATTCAAGAAGAAAGTTTCCAGTAATTTTGGGTGCCCAATTTGAAATGACTAGATTTGATTTTTCAAGGTACTTAGCATTATACAGTACTTCATATGTTCAAAGCACAGCTCCCATTGACTTCAGATGCAGCTGTGAGTGCTCAGCTATTCTACAAATCAGACCCCAGTGTCTCTAGTCAGGCACTGAGAAAACAAAGGAACACACTATTAGTGACCCTGTGCAAAATGTTTAATTTAAGTGCCTTGCCTAGCATCATATAGGAACTGTGGCAGAGGCAGGAATAGAATCCTGTACCCCATGGGATCTTTCAACTGCCTTTATTATGAGATCCTCTTTTCTCTTCCTGCAGAGTCCCCGGTCTCATTTATTTTACACCTTCTAACTTCTGCAAAAATGAGGCAGGGGTCCTACTGACAACTGCCTCCTTTATCTCACAACCCTGATTTATCCCCAGAGCAGGTCCATTCTGTGCACTTAATGAGGCAAGGGTCCTGAGGAAAAAATAGTATGTGATCATGTAATTAAAGACTGGGTCATAATTAAGGCTACGTTTTAGTCATGGGTATTTTTAGTAGGGCTGTCAAGCAATTAAAAAAATTAATCGTGATTAATTGTGCGATTAAGCGCACTGTTAAACAATAATAGAATACTATTTATTTAAATATTTTTGGATGTTTTCTACATTTTCAAATATAATGATTTTGATTACAACACAGAATACCAAGTGTACAGTGCTCACTTTATATTTATTTTTTATTACAAATATTTATTACAAATATTTTCACTGTAAAAACAAAATTCACCTAATACAAGTATTGTAGTGCAATCTCTTTATCATGAAAGTTGAACTGATAAATGTAGAATTACGTACAAAAAAATAACTGCATTCAAAAATAAAACAATGAAAAAATTTAGAACCTATAAGTCCACTCAGTCCTACTTCAGCCAATCGCTCAGACAAACAAGTTTGGTTATAATTTGCAGGAGATAATGCTGCCCACATCTTGTTTATAATGTCACCTGAAAGTGAGAACAGGCATTCGCATGGCACTGTTATAGCCGGCATCGCAAGATATTTACGTGCCAGATGCGCTAAAGATTCATATGTCTCTTCATGCTTCAACCACCATTCCAGAATATATACATCCATGCTGATGACGGGTTCTGCTCGATAATGATCCAAAGCAGAGCAGACCGACACATGTTCATTTTCATCATCTGAGTCAGATGCCACCAGGAGAAGGTTGATTTTCTTTTTTGGTAGTTTGGATTCTGTAGTTTCCACATTGGAGTGTTGCTCTTTTAAGACATCTGAAAGCATTCTCCACACCTCATCCCTCTCAGATTTTGGAAGGCACTTCAGATTCTTAAACCTTGGGTTGAGTACTGTATCTATCCTTAGAAATCTCACATTGGTACCTTCTTTGCGTTTTGTCAAATCTGCTGTGAAAGTGTTCTTAAAACAAACGTGTTCTGGGTCGTCATCCGAACCAACTATAACATGAAATATATGGGAGAATGCGGGTAAAACAGAACAGGAGAAATACAATTCTCCCCCAAGGAGTTCAGTCACAAATTTAATTAACACTTTTTTTTTTTTTAATTGAGCATCATCAGCATGAAGCATGTCCTCTGGAATGGTGGCTGAAGCATGAAGGGGCATATGAATGTTTAGCATATCTGCCACGTAAATACCTTGCAACGCCGGCTAGAAAGGTGCCATGCGAACGCCTGTTCTCACTTTCAGATGATATTGTAAATAAGCAGCAGTCGGCAGTATTTCCCGTAAATGTAAACAAACGTGTTTGTCTTAGCGATTGGCTGAACAAGAAGTAGGACTGAGTGGACTTGTAGGCTCTAAAGTTTTACATTGTTTTATTTTTGAGTGCCGTTATGTAACCAAAAAAAAAAAAATCTACATTTTTAAGTTAGTTTCATGATAAAGAGATTGCACTTCAGTACTTGTATGAGGTGAATTGAAAAATACTATTTCTTTTATCATTTTTACAAAGCAAATATTTGTAATAAACAATAAATATAAAGTGAGCACCGTACACTTTGTATTCTGTGTTGTAATCAAAATCATTATATTTGAAAATGTAGAAAAACTTCCAAAAATATTTAATAAATTTCAATTGGTATCCTATTGTTGAACACTGCGATTAATCGCATTTAATTTTTTTGAGTTAATCGCGTGAGTTAACTGTGATTAATTGACAGCCCTAATTTTTAGTAAAAGTCACGGACAGGTCACGTGCAGTAAAAAAAATTCACAGCCCATGACCTGTCCATGACTTTTACTATATACCCCCGACTAAAACATGGGAGGTGGGGCCTGAGGGAGGGCAGCCCGGGTGCTGTGGGGGAGGCGGCAGGCGACGGCGCGGGGCCCAGGACCCCCGCTGGTGCGGGGGGGAAGGAGGGGTTGGTGGGGCCGGCAGGCTTCCTACCTGACTCCAGGCCTCCCTCCCCAGCAGCAGAGTTTGGGTGTGGGAGGGGGCAGGGGCACGGGATGGGGTGAAGCGGGCTCTGGGTCACGCTTACCTGGAGGGCTCCCTGGGAGCGGCGACATCCCCCTTGCTCAGCTGCTAGGCGGAGGCGTGGCCCCCTCTGCCCTGTCCCTTCCAGCCTGTCCCAGCTCTGTCTCTTCTCCACCCCCGGCTCCTTGTTCCAGTTCCATTCTCCTTTCCTGCCCAGTCTCAGTCCCCAGTCTTGAAGGCTTCTCATCTCAGTCCCAATCTCCCAAACAGCAAGTTTTCAAAGGCTTATAACTTGGCCAAATTTGGGTGGATTCTCATGGGGATAGTAAAAGGCACATCCCTGACACATTTCAAGTCCCTGCTCCAAAGTGTGGCAGTGCTAGAACTGTTCAAAGAAAAGGTCAGACTTTTTTTTTTTTTTTTTAAACATGGTCAAAACAATGATTTCCTCCCCCTCTCCTTATTCTTGGAAACAGCTGAACCATTTTGACTGAAGTTGCTTCACACTGAAGGTTTTGGAAAGATGCCTGGCATGGAAAATTTCAGCCCAAAGAGTTAAAGTTTGACAAAGTTATAAGCATCTGAAAAAAGGGTCTGATAATGGGAAATGATGGGTAACTTTTAATAATAATAATAACTATATAATAAATTATAATTAATAATAAAATATATAATATATAGCTAGTCCTAGCCTGATTTAGCACACACTTCTGATAATCAGCCATAACCATTTCTTTCCCGTGGCTGTGCGATTACCAATGTTTGAATTAATTGTCACACAGAGACCCTAACTGTTATGCAATTCAGAAACAAAAAGTTTGTTAAGGGAGGTTCAGTATGAAGTACCCAAGCAAAAGCAATATCAAGATCATGGGCTGTTCAGAAAGAGGAGTCAGTAAGAGTGAAATGTGGGCTGGAGAGAGAACACGTTCACATGCTTCTCACAATTGACAGCCCATAAATGGGTATGCCAGGAAGTGTGCAAGGAACGTCTCTTTCCTTGTACAACCCATTCAAGGGTCTGTTACATTTGCAGACCCCAAAGCATCACTCCAAATGGGATTTAGAGATTTCAAATAAACTTCCTGCCATTCCACCCTATGTGCTGTTGTGTGGTGTCTTGTGTTTCTCTTGGTAGTAAGATATAAACACCTCAGGGCAGGAAACAGGTCTTAATCTGTGCTTGTGAAGCACTGAATAATTTTATGGAATTACATAATTTAGGTTTAATAACAAACAACAGTGAGCACCACCACCATTATATAGCCCCATTCCAGAACTCAGGCCCGAAAGCTATTAGCTAGGGAACTTTTTGGACCACTAACTCTTTATGCTGGTTTCTGGCTAACTGATATCCCAATTCCATGTCAGGATACACTGGAATCTCTCTCCATGAGTCCATTTGAGGTGGGCAAAACAACAGACTCGCTGCCTCAGAAAGGGATCAGCCAAGAGAGGCTATTCTGACCTACTACTGCCACTGAAAAAAGGGTGTGTTTTTCCCGACAGCTTGGATACTAAGATGTTTGCTGGTTGCCACAGGTGAGCAGATATGGAGACTATTTAACAGGGACTGGGTCTTTGAGTCACAAATTGCTGTGTGCTTTATTGCATGCATAGGCAAAAAGAGAGAAGAAAGCAAATGAGTTAGCCAAAAGTCAACAAACTAACTGAGTGTTTTTGGGAAGGGAAAGACAAATGGAGAAAGACTAAAAGAAGAATGCAACGTGCGTTTGTGTGTCATGTTTATTTTTAAATTAATCTTGACACCTCAATAATTTTCATAAGCATAGAACTTTGCTAAATCATGTTAGTAACCTATTACAAATGAGTGAATTTTATAAATTAGGATGTAATTAAACAAACAAAAAAGAAATAAGGAATCTGTATCACAAAGCATTCTTTCTTCATTTATTTGGCAAGTGTTGTTTAACGTAATTGACATTTCACAAAATACTAGTAAAATTTCTGTTGTGTATATTTGATAAATAAATGTCTTAATATGAAACTCCCTCAAGCGCATCCTGGTCATGATAAAATTAATACCCACCATGTCACTTATATAGCACTTTGCATCTTTAGACTTTGATGCAAACACTAACAAACTAATCCTCACAACACTCCTATGAGGTAGATAAGTGTTAGCCTCGTTCCACAGATGGGACATAGAATATTAAATCTTAGCTGAGACATGGTGTGTGATGGAATCATGTCTTCTCATTGATTGGGAAGGGAATGACAGATTTATGACCACTGTGGCATGTCAGCCTCTCTCTCTAGCTGATAGAATAGAAATTTACCTGGGCAGGTGCACTTGGGAAGGTAGTGGAACAACCACATGGCCTTCTGAAGGAACCTCTTGATTGTTGATCTGCCATAAAGCAGATGGGAAGGAGGAGGAGGAAGACAGAATGAGTCCGGCCCTGGAGCAGCCATAAGCTTTGTCTACACTAGAGAAATTTTGCAAAGATTTCTTCTTATCATTAGCACCATTACAGCAAGTGTAGATGGGTTGCTAGCTGCCTGTGGCATTTTATACACCATGCTGATTAGATCTTCTCTGAGCAGCATGAAAGGAAACAAATACTGGTAGCAGCCAACAGGTCTTCTACACCTGGGCTCCCAATCTTGCTAACAGTGGTGGAGATGAAATGGTGTTAGCAGGGAGGGAAATTTTTGCAAAATGTCCATAGTATAGACTTTGGCTTTAGAGGGGGAACTGCAAGGAAAATGAATCTTTCACTGAAATATAAAAGCAGATAAAGGGTTTGACTTAGCCAATCTGAGGGAAGAAAGATGCTCCTGAGTCCAGCTGTGGGAGTGTTGGAATCTTGAGGCTAAACGTGACCTCCACCACCAGGCTGTCCATCTGAAGCCTACGCTGATAACATCACCTTGTGCGTCCAACTTGGTGTCAATGAGTATGTGTCTCTCTCTCCATTTGGTGTTATTTGTGACTTAAAGACTTTTAATTCAAGAACCATGAGCCTGTCTCACATGTGGGAGAAAGACCATAATTTTTGTGTGCCACTGACGGGGTTGGCAGATTAGAGAATTACAAATTTGGGAGGATCCACGATATGCTTAATTGATGGTGGCTTTTGGCCCGGGGAGATCCCCAACAAGCCAGCCTACTAGAAAATTGAATGTACTTACGTATCTCCCGATTTGCGATAATTTTCCGGGCATTCCAGAGAGAGACAGCGAAAACTGCCTTGGATGTTAAAGCAGGTCTCATTGAATAAGCAGTTATGAGTTTCTGCAACACACTCGTTGATATCTGTCAAGTGAAAAAGATAAAAGGGATAAAAACACAAGCCATTCCTCTGCTTGTAGGTCCCAGATGATGAAGCTCACATGTTAGCTACCATGCAATACAGGGGAGCAACATGATTTTACTACTGGCTGGAAAAAAAACTCCACAAGCGGGTATTCCTCAGGGGCGGTGGATAAAAGATGGGTGGATTTATTGAATGGATGTTGGAACATGTGGTTTTCAGATTGTAAAACATGGCAGGACTGTTGGGGGGTTTTGTATTTTCTAAAAGCAAATGGCAGGATTAATAAATGACAAATTCTGGTCAACAACCAAAATGTAAGGTATTTGGAGCCCCAATGGCCCCTCCCACATGCAGACAGTCTTCTACTGAGTGCAAGCATTGTGTCAGCAGGGGCAGGGATAGGAACAACAGCACTGGGGCTAGCAATTGCTGCCGGAGGAACAACCCAACAGGCTGATGCTGGCCTCAGAGGCCAGATAAGAGAGGCTGAAAGAAAACTCTTGCTCCCAAAAATAAAAACAGCTAGGCAATCAGGGGGTAACAGGGAGGCTGCAGGCCTGCAAAGAAATATTCAGCAGCCTGGGTGGGAGGGGAGTGGGTTGGCAGGCCTGTTGCCATGCAGAGGTGACAGGCGGTGCTCAGACACTATGATGATGGACGCTACAAACATCTGGATAGGTGGAAAAGCTGCTTTGCTTTTTTAGATTAAAAGTTGAAACAAAATTGTCTGACATTTACCCTTCCTTTGACTCCAGCCCTAAGTGTGTGTGTGCTGTAAGTATCCTGATCCACACATTTATATCAGATTATCATTATTACTTAATATTGATTCATCACAGCATCTGTAACATGCCAAAAATTTTATACAAGGAAGGTAAGTCCCTTCCCAAAGAGCTCACAGTTGAAGGCCAGACAGACAAGTAGAGGTTAGAGGAAAGGGAAGAACAAATATACAAGTCAGCTTGATTCACTGCAGGCAGCATGGCAAAAGTTGGTCTTTTAATTTAGAGGAATTTAAATATGGATAGGGTGAGGCCTTGCAGATGAAAGCACTAGGCTGCACCAGGAAGAGGGGAGTATGTCAAGTGAACTAAATGCTTTGTTTTGTGCATGGGGACAGTATGGCAGCCAAATGTATTAGTCTTTGGCACTAGAATAAGTGCACAGACCAGTCTCTGAAGAAACCATGCACTTTTCCTTCCTGGCTAGAATGAACAGATAAGGGGAAACAGGTGAAAGGATTCTGGGTTTATCAACATGAAAAGCTGTGCTTTACCTTTGCTCTGGTGCCTACTCATTAAACTGAACAATATTTGTTGTAAAGATTTAGCTATTTCTCCCACATAGTCCCTAAATGGAAAAAATCCTATACAGTTTTATAGAGCGTGATTATATTTTTATTAAATACTTAAACCAACCCATTTAATTCTGTAGCATTAGCTGGGATGTAGTTCTCTACTGAATTTGATGGACTGGTTTAAAAATTCTGTAGAAAGAGTATTCTGTTACATTCTTTGGGGTCTTAGAGTAATTTCTATAGGATCCAATATAATTATTATATAACTATTAGTTTTGCCCCTACTGAATTCTAGTGGACATAGGATATCTACTAACTTGCCTGTAAGGCTATACGACAGACACATTTATGTTTCCCACCAATTAAAAATGTAAGTAGATTTTTCCATAAGCTAACAATCTGGTTAGATATTCCTGCACAGTTATTGAACATACCTTGGCAGTTTCGTGCATTGGGTGCCAATCTGTAACCAGGAGAGGGACAGGTGCACTGAAAGCTCCCAGGAACATTACTACATCGATAAGAACAGATGTGCCCTCCAGTAGGTAAAGCACATTCATCAATGTCTGAAAAAGAAATCCCCACCAATTTTTTTAAACTACTGTGAAGCTTGACTTAGTTTGCAGCAGCTGTACTGCTTTATGATAGTGTTGGGTTCAAGAAGCCACTAGCTTTTGACTCAGATTAGTGGGCTGGGACAAAAACCACTGCTATAAAGGTAACAAGGGAAATCTGGGGAAAATCAAGGGCAATATAGAGAACAAGAAGCCAAAAACATAGTTTTGCTATGTAAATAGATAATACATAGTGCTTTTCATCCACAGATCTCAAAGCACTTTACAAACGAGGTAAATATCATTACCCCCAATTTACAGATGGGGAAACTGAGGCACGGGGACCTGAAGTGATTTGCCTGAGGTCACCCAGCAAGTCAGCAGCAGAACTGGGAATAGAACCCAGTGAAGAGAGTCCCTCTCTCGCGCTCTATCCACTAGGCAACACTTCCTCCCTATGATATATATTTGGGCAAGACTTATTTATGTATGTTTATAACTTGCCACAAAAAGGGTTGTGAATAAAATACTAACTAAAATTTTTAGACATTTATTAAATGTTATCCAGGATTCTCCAGTGATGAAAATGTGCAAACAACTTAGTTCCACAGCTGAAACCCACTTCAGTGTGTACAAAAAGCATCAAACTAAACTTCAACAAAAACCGAAAACTCTCTCTGGCCTTCACATCATGAAAGCCAAAATATCTCCAGAGGCTTGGTGAGCTTATATGAGAACTCAGGTAGCATTTAATTGCCTATGAAAAGCTACGAGAACCAAATGATGAAATATTGTTTTGTAGTGGCATAATTTTAAGATATGTGGAACTATTTCTTTTTGTTATAATGTCTCTGTTGTCATGGCAAGAACAAGAAAGGAATGCCCATCTCCCATCTTAAGAGATGCCTTTTTTGCATCCTTTGATTAAGTATTTCTTACCTTCACACGTGATTCCATCTATATCACTAAGTTGATAGCCCCGACGACAATAACATTGATAGGAACCATACACATTGGCACATTCTTGGCTACACGGGTTGCTCTCACATTCATTTAAGTCTGAAACAAAAAAAAATCTATATTTAGCACTGTAGATGTCTGCCTTTGTGGCTCCCAGCCTGCAGGATTGGGGCCTAAATTTCTAAAAACATTCATATTGACTAATCAAATGTCTTTATTAAATAACAATCACAAAAATATGTATTAGTATTTGTGTCACTGAGCAAGCTGGCAATAAGGGGCAGGAGGAAGCTATGGCCCCCAGTCCTCTCTGTACTGCCTGTGGTATGGCGGTGACATGGGAGGCAACCTGCAATGTACTACTACCTGCCTATCATCATGTAATGTGCCAACACTGGGTGCGTGATCAGCAGCGAGAATCAAACCTACAGCTTGTGGATCTAAAAGCATGAGCCTTTTCTGCCTGAGCGAAAAAGCCCAGGCCTATTAGTTGAAAGGCGGTAGTAGGCTTAAACCTCTATGTGATCCAGTCACTAGAGGAGGACAGAGAGCCTTACAGTGGAAGTGTGAGTTACAATGGTATTGTTTAATCACAACACTTGTATTCCACCTTGAAAATGACTACAGTGGACCCATTTCTTATGCCAGTTTAATTTAGTCTATGACAAAACAAAGGAATCAGCCAAACAAGAATAGTAAACAAACTGAATATATTTCTTCATCATTTTCTGCTTCTCTCTCTCTCTCTCTCTCTCTCTCTCTTCAGCCTACATAAATTGCATCCTTACCTTCGCATAACCTGCCACCAGTGGAAAGTTTGAAGCCCACAGTACAGCTGCAGTAATAGGATCCAGGAGTATTCTCACATTTGTGAGCACAGAGACGACCTGAGTAGTGTCTACATTCATTAACATCTACAAAGATAAATATGAATAGAAACCAATGTACAGATTTGCTTTAGAGCAGCAGTCTAACAAATCACCATTTGATCACAGGAGTTTGATTTTCATTCTCCGTATCTAAGTTTTACATTGGTGAGTGAATGAATTCTCACAATGTTAGTCTGGAAACAGCTGGTTTTATTGATCATATCCTGGTGCATATTTAAATGTGATAAGCAAAAGAAGACGGTTCTGTGATCTTTTAGAATAATATTTTCACTTTAGGTGCACATCATAAATATCATAAAACCAATTATGCACGCCCTCTCATGATCTTACCTTTTAACATTATTACGTTTTAACAATGCAAATGCACTTTTCTTCAAAATGTCAATAGCTCTTTAATACATTTTTGTACTTATACAAATCATGGAATAATCTAATGCATTTTCTGATGAAAGTTTGTGAACAACTAATAAAATTATCCTTTTAATAAAATAAAATAATAAAAAAAACAAATAAAATGCCACAGTACAATGTTTAAGAAGAGCTTGTATAGTTTGAGTCAGTAGGTGGAACTTACCGATACAAGTTCGACTGATAGCCTCAAAATAATAGCCAAGTCTGCAGTCACAACGGTAACTGCCAGGGGAATTTACACAAACATGACCATCTCCACATAGCTGGTTAGGTGACGAACACTCATCCACATCTAGAAGGAGAGGGAAATGAATGAAAGGAGGGTCTTGAGGTTAAAGATTAGGAGTGGAGGTAAAGCAATAAATGCTCTGCTGCCAGCTCTGTCCCACACCCTTTAGTAACTCTCCCTGCCTCACTTTACCCATATGTAAAACATGAATAAAATACTTACCTCAGTATTTGTAAAGTGTTTGTGATGGAAGGCACTACTCCATACAGGCATGATCCAGCTCCCATTGAAGTCAATACCAAGGCTCTCCTTGCCGTCAATGAGAGCTGGAGCAGGACCTACAAGTGCAAATTATTATTACAGAACAAATATCCCTTGGATCCGATGTTATGTGTGGTGTAGGGAACATGGGCCAGATTTGAGTTTGGGCCAGCATAACTGTATTTGATCAAATGCTAAGCTAAAGCAGCTTTGATTTAGGTGATAAGGCACTGAAGTACATCATGCACTTACCCTGGGCTTGTCCCCCACCTCCTTGCCCCCGAGTCCCTTTTCCCTTGTCATGCTTACTAACTGTCACAAGGAACGAGTGGAGATGCACGAGTGTGATTGATGGTGATGATGAACCATTAATTATATTTAGCAAAGTGAGAATGGGTCCTATTCTGTTAGACAGAAGTCTATTGCCAACTCCTTCCCACATGTCCTGCTTACAAAGAGGACATCTGCTTGTGGTCATGAATGGATTTTGCAAGAAAATGTCTGCCTCAAATTGGAATTTTCTACTATGACCTCAGTTCAAGATTCCAAATTATTGGTCCATAATGAGCTATAGCCAACGCGCTGGAATCTCTAATTGGACAAGGATGGTCCCTGAGGCAGAGTAAGGGGATACTGAACCAAACAAAAGTCTAACCATGCAGAAGGAAAAGAGGGCCTCTCTTGCACCAACAACACCTGAAATTGTAGCAAGCTCTCTTCTTTGGACCAGCCTCCAGAAAAGGAGAAGTGGAAGACTCCAAGCCTGAAGTCTACCACTCAGGGCTTGTCTTCACTACCGGGGTAAGTCGATCTAAGTTACCCTACTCCAGCTATGGGAATAACGTAGCTGGAGTCGACATAGCTTAGGTCAACTTACCCCAGTGTCTTTACTGTGCTGCATCAATGGGAGATACTCCCCGGTCGACTTACCTTACTCTTCTCGGGTAGCTGGAGTACCGTAATCGACCGGAGAGTGCTCTGCCATCAATTTAGCAGGTCTTCATTAGACTCGCTAAAGTGACACCCACTGCATCGATTGCAGCAGCGTCCCCAGTAGTGGAGACAAGCCCTAAGAGAAAAAAGAGACTGACCACCTCCTTGCAGATGAAAAAAGCTCAAGTAATCTGTGACACCAGAACTAATTCTCAATTAAGACTAGTCATGTGAATTAGACACTACAAAAAAGATAAGAGAGTGCTTTTTTATAGAATTCAGAGACACTTGAATTCTCCAACATTCCATTACAAAGAGAGAGAGAGAGAGAGAGAGAGCGAGAGAGAGAGAGCGACAGTCACTAACCTTTTCCCTAGGTAGACCCTAAAAAAACCCGCAAGCATTTTATCTAATTACGACGATATTACTTTGTATTAAAAGCATGTTATTCCAAAACTTCTAAGTGCCTGATTTAAGAATCACTTCTGCATTTTTGTAAGAGTGTCAGAAAGATGCAGACATTGCAGTCATGTGGGAAGGGAAATAAGCTAAGTAAACAGAGTCTAACCTAGGGTGTATATGCAGAGAAACTTAAAGCAGAACACTAAAGTAGGAAGCTAGTAAGAAATCATTCTAAGAGTTATACTTCCTTAAAACAAAGGCAAAAGTCAACTTCTGCTTTTAGCAGATTCTTAGTGCAATTGTTTATGTTAAAAGAAAGGTGTTCTTCGTTAACTTTCCTGTGAAGCATTGAAGTAATTCTTGTATTAACCTTATAAACCGATGTAATTACTGTGATTCAGGGACTTCTTGGTGCCAACTGGCAGAGGGCACAGGATTCTACAGGGATCCCCGGAGTCAGATATAGGCATAATAGTTCATCAAAGCGTGGCATGTGAGGTATCTACTGAGAGCTAGTAGCCCACGGTCATCAGAATGTATGTACAGATAATATTTAAGGAGTTATGTAACTATACTAAAAAGTATGTTCTTAAGGTCTTGGTGTTTAAGTGGGTCACCAGAAGGTGACATACTTTGCAAATGCTCCTTTTGGGTAGGAGGCAGCAGACTCTTATCTCCCCATCTAGTCATTTGTGTATTGTATGAGGCCTATTTGCATACTGAGCCACAGGCAAAAGTAGTGACTGAAGACTACAAGAGAGGAAATTCACGGGATGAAGCAAACAGCAGAGGGCATCCTATTTATGAATAAGAACAAAGAATGGGGCTGATATATCCTGCGAGGCAAAGAAACACATTGGATCCTTCACCTAGGAGGCACGCTGACAGCACGTCTGTCTCATGAAAAGAGTCACAGTCAATCTCACTGTGATGAGCTGCAAGGATTTTGGATAAGCAACATTCTACAAGACATGAGAGTGTCTCGTTAATTAAGTCTAACCCCTAGAATGGGTGTTATGATCTTATTTTATATACAACCATTTGTTTCTAACACTTCTACTCACTATCACTTGAATCTCTGAACTTTGTTAAATAAACTTAGGCTTGATTTCACCATGAACACATCTAAGTGCTGTGCATCAAGCAAGGTGGTGAGCTGAGGTGTAGCCGGTAAGCTGGGATGCACTGTTCCTCTGGAGCACTGAATACTGCGAGTGTCCTGTGGACCAGGGGCTGGACAGGCCAGGGAGATGCTCAGACGGCTCAAGGATTGGAGTGCATCTATCACTAGCCTGTAGAAAAACAGCTGGACCAGCAGGGCTTAGAGAGGAGGGCTTGTGTTGCCCATGGCCACTGGAGTTGGGGAGTTGACCCTCGGCAGGCACAGACAAGGCTTCCTCACACTAAGGGCAGGTGCCAGCGAGGTGTCTGACAAGCCTGGGAAGTCAGGTAGTTTGAACCATTGATCAAATTTCAATTGTAACTTTAATTTGATCATTGCATTGTATTTTATTTGATTAGTTTTAGGGAAATCAGAAGTAAATTAATTAGTGACATATCTGCTAAGCTTCATATTAGTTTGCTTTTTCTTTTAATAAATCCATAAAAACTAGATTGGGTCCTCTCTCAAAAATTCAATGTACGAAAACAACCTATTTAACAGTAAATACATTGAGTAGTTCCTGGACTTCAATTCCTGAATTTCAATTATTTGATTACCGCTATGGTGGGTCTCAAAAGAAAAAGCGAAGATGACACTATGTAAGAACTGTGCAAAGTAATTTTTATATAGCACTGTAGATATACATTAGGGCAGATCCTCAACTGGTATAAAATTGTCACAGCTTCACTGAAGTCAATGGAGCTGTGACAATTTATAATCAGCTTAAGATTTTAAGACCTTTTATGATGGTTTATGTTGGACATAAGTGTCTCACAGGCCTTTTGCTGGTCTTCTGCACTGGAGTGAATATCACCCTTGCTACACTATTTCAGTATATTAATACAAGTAGCAGCAGGGGCAGCTCCAGGCACCAGCGCTCCAAGTGCGTGCCTGGGGCGGCAAGCCGCGGGGGGCGCCCTGCCAGTCCCTGTGAGGGCTGCAGTCAGGCAGCCTTCGGCGGCATGCCTGCAGGAGGTCCACCGGTTCCGCGGATTTGGTGGCAATTCGGCGGTGGGTACACCGAATCCGCGGGACCAGGGACCTCCCGCAGGCATGCCGCCGAAGGCAGCCTGCCTGCTGTGCTTGGGGCGGCAAAAAAGCTAGAGCTGCCCCTGAGTAGCAGACAATGCCATTCTGCATGGTCATTATCACACAAACCTCACAGAATATGGAGGTTCAGGAGTGTTTTGAAGGAGGAGAGAGAGGGGTTGTTTGCAATCCATCACTTGTAAGGGGGAGCAAGAAAAGAGAGTCAAGAGTAGGCTTTGGAAGTAGTTATGAGAATGGCTTTGGTTGAATGCAGGGAACAGACAGGTTTAGTGAAAAAGTAGATGTATGCACATCATGTGTTCATTTAACAGTTTTACTCCATTTCTGCTACTCACCTACACATCTTGTTCCTTCTTCATTGAGATGATAACCTCGTCCACAGTTTGGTACATTTCTTTGGCAGGTATATGAGCCATCTGTGTTAATGCACATCTGTCCAACTGGGCATGGCATGTTCATGCTTAGGCACTCATTGATATCTACGATGACATACAAATTCAATTAAAGAAAATCATCCTCAGTTTACAGACATTTTAAGGTAGGATACTGTCCTTACACCCTTAATAGCTTGGGAACCAGCCCTTGAGAGCAGACACATATTTGCACAATTTAGTACATTAAAAGGGGGAGATTTGCAAAGGCATAAAGGGCACGTAATGCCCAAACAACATTGAAAGTCAATGGGAGTTATAGACTCATAGACTCATAGACTTTAAGGTCAGAAGGGACCATTATGATCATCTAGTCTGACCTCCCGCATGATGCAGGCCACAAAAGCTGACCCACCCACTCCTGGAATAATTCTCTCCCTCGACTCAGCTGTTGAAGTCCCCAAATCATGATTTAAAGTCTTCAAGTTGCAGAGGATCCTCCAGCAAGCGACCCCTGCCCCATGCTGCGGAGGAAGGCGAAAAACCTTCAGGGCCTCTGCCAATCTACCCTGGAGGAAAATTCCTTCCCGACCCCAAATATGGCGATCAGCTAAACCCCGAGCATGCAGGCAAGACTCTCCAGCCAGACACTCAGGAAAAAGTTCTCTGTAGTAACTTTTAATATCCCATCATTGACCATTGGTACTAATTACCAGTGATGGCACGTTATTGACCTATTGACTAAGATCACGTTATCCCATCAAACCATCCCCTCCATAAACTTATCAAGCTTAATCTTAAAGCCAGAGAGGTCTTTCGCCCCCACTGTTTCCCTCGGAAGGCTGTTCCAGAACTTCACTCCTCTGATGGTTAGAAACCTTCTTCTAATTTCAAGCCTAAACTTCCCGACGGCCAATTTATATCCATTTGTTCTCGTGTCCACATTAGTACTGAGCTGAAATAATTCCTCTCCCTCCCTGGTATTTATCTCTCTGATATATTTAAAGAGAGCAATCATATCTCCCCTCAGCCTTCTTTTGGTTAAGGTAAACAAACCGAGCTCCTCAAGTCTCCTTTCATACAACAGGCTTTCCATTCCTCAGATCATCCTAGTGGCCCTTCTTTGTACCCGCTCCAGTTCGAATTAATCCTTCTTAAACATGGGAGACCAGAACTGCACACAGTACTCCAAATGAGGTCTCACCAATGCCTTGTATAACGGGACTAGCACCTCCTTATCTCTACTAGAAATACCTCGCCTAATGCATCCCAAGACCGCATTAGCTTTTTTTACAGCCCCGTCACATTGCCAATGTGACTCATAGTCATCCTGCGATCAACCAGGACTCCGAGGTCCTTCTCCTCTTCCGTTACTTCCAACTGATGCGTCCCCAGATTATAACTAAAATTCTTGTTAGTCATCCCTAAATGCATAACCTTACACTTCTCACTATTAAATTTCATTCTATTACTATTACTCTAGTTTACAAGGTCATCCAAATCTCCCTGCAGGATATCCTGATCCTTTTCCGAATTGGCAATACCTCCCAACTTTGTGTCATCCGCAAACTTTATCAGCCCACTCCTACTTTTGGTTCCGAGGTCAGTAATAAATAGATTAAATAAAATTGGACCCAAAACCGAACCTTGAGGAACTCCACTGGTATAGGTGCATAACTCCTATTTGTGCCTTTGGAAATCTCCCAAAAATGCAGAAAATAAAAACATGAGCAAAGATGTAACCGACCACTTATGCACAGAGACTGAAGAGTAGAAATGCTTATTTGCAAACTAGTCATCTCTCCGTCACCCATGGAATGCCTTACTATTCTCCACAAATGGGCATGTGCTCACGTTGTGACTGTATGATATATGCTCCTCCCTGTCATAAAAATGTTATAAACTTAAAAGACCCTTAAAATGTAATGACATGAGACCAAAGCACCTCAGACTGCCATATCACCAGCTAAGCAGAGTAAGGACTTGCCAAGTATTTAACGAGGAAATCTCCAAGGAAAGCCCAGCACATAGTGATGGTTCATTCAATGGTTGAAGTTAGAATTTCAGTAGTAGTCTAGTGATCATTGCTCCAGCATGCTGGTACGGGGGCAGTGTGCTGTGAGAACAGGGAAAAGGTATGAAGACCTGACAACATGTGGGCATAGCACTTTCATTAAGTGTACAGCATCCTAGCCAAATTCCAATTCAGTTTAGGTAATTGCCTGCCTAAAATTCCCCCTGTAGTTTCAGGTGAACACCTTCTTCACTCTGTATCCTACATTCTTATGCAGTGTTATGGTTTTATGGTTTACTGTCAAAGAGCTGATGTCTTCCATCCCAGAGTTAGTGTGGAATAGAGCAGAGTATCCACCTGGCTTAGGGCTTGATGACTCTGGATGGCCAGGGCAGAAGTGGGATTGGTGAATCTGTACCAGAGTACACTTTACTGTCCCTCCCTGTAGTACATGCTGCTGAGCCATGCCCCCGCCTACCAGACCTCATTCCCTTGGGCACATAGAGCACCAGCAGACACTTCAGCCAGCTCTGAAGAGTGCAAGGAGAGTGTCCTACTTTGAAGCTGTGGGTTGGAAAGGTAGGAAAGTTCCTGTTCTCTTTCCTGCTCAGCACAGCACAGGGCAGCATTTGATGCATAGTTTGTGCAACCAGCATTTGAAGTGTTTGGGGAATTCTTCTGGATGGACCGTGGAAGGCACTATAAGGGCCAGATTCACAGCTGGTGTAAACTGGTGTAGTACCACTGAAGCCAACAGATGCACACCAATTTACACCAGCTGACGATCTGTCCCCTATGTCAAAGATTAGTCTTTAAGGGATAAGTTATCCGACAACACAGAACTGGCTTCATTTTATCAAGTGTAATTTTACACACGGATAATTTTGTTTTCAGCCTTGTATTTTTCAAATGTCAGTTTTCAGCAAAGGAAGGGAGGTTGAAAGGAAAATGGGAGCTTGATTGCATGCTACCTAATTGGCAAATCCTGTTGCTCAGCAGATTTCATGAGTCCAAAACAGGCTATGCCGCTGAGGGAATTTAAAGTTAAGTTGGGACTTGAAGTGCTACTATCATGAGAAGAGCTGATAAATTTGTAGGACACACCAGACAAATCTATTTAAAGCCTGTTGAAAGCCAATTATTCTGACATACATAGAATTCTAGTTTGTCAGGTTAGATCCTACAAATCCTAGAATGCAAAGTATTAATACCCTTAAACCCAACAGTTTCTATTCTGTCTTTCAAATTAAACCCCACTCCCATTATAATTGGCCCTAATTATCATTCCGACAGGTCGTTACAATCTTTACCTGAGGTGGTAAAAATTCTTTCCTCTGAACTATTAATATATGGGAGCTGACTTGGGAAAGCAAGATCTGTTCTATGTAGCTGAACAAACCAGCAAAAGCAAATTCCATTGTAGAGGATACTCTCATGCTAAAGTAATACCAAGCATTGGACTTTCAGTTCTAAACAACGTTCTCGATGTCCACTGAAGGAAGGACAAGAATGGTTTAATCTGCAGCAAGGGAGATTTAGGTTATATATTAGGAAAATCTGTCTAACTACAAGGGTAGTTAAACTCTGGAATAGGCTTCCAAGGGAGGTTGTGGAATCCCCACCATTGGAGGTTTTTTATAACAGGTTGGACAAACACCTTTCCGGAAAGGTCTAGTTTTACTTGGTCCCACCTCACTGCAGAGGGCTGGACTTGGTGACTTCTCAGGATCCCTTCCAGCCCTACATTTCTATGGTTATTTAAAATCATTTGAATAAAGGGAGAGAAAGTATGTCAAAATGAATTAATATTTTTACAAATCCTGTGTTAGAAGCACATGATAAACAAAAAAGACTTACGTGCTTTTGAATATTTTACCCTACGTGACTAGGTGTCTAAGACTCATTGAAAGTCAACAGGTCTTAGATTTCTACTGCCTAAGGCCTGGTCTACACTACGGGGGGATCGATCTAAGTTACGCAACTTCAGCTACGTGAATAACATAGCTGAAGTCGACGTACTTAGATCTACTCACCACGGTGTCTTCACTGCAGTGAGTCGACTGCTGCCGCTCCTCCGTCGACTCTGCCTGTGCCTCTCGGGGCAGTGGAGTACAGGAGTTGACGGGAGAGTGCTCAGGGGTCGATTTATTGCGTCTACACTAGACGCGATAAATCGACCCCCCCGCTGGATCGATCGCTGCCCGCCGATCCCGAAGGTAGTATAGACATACCCTACGTTTCTTTTGAAAAATCAGACTTAGAATTCTAAATCACTTATGATCAAATCCTACTTTTAATGGAGCAGGAAGATGATGTAATATATAAAGATGAACATCAGCATTAGGATTAACGTGGGAGGCTCAGACCTGACCCCGTGCAGCAGTATCTTAGCCTACGCACAACTCTAAGAATTCATTTAAGTGACAATATGTCTTACCAATACAGTTGCCTAGCGCATCTTGTATAAACCCATTCATGCACTGTAGCTTGGGTCGGCAACGGAAAGATCCCGGAGTATTCTGACAGATAAAATCGGGGAGGCAGTTATGAGTACCACTCTCACATTCGTCAATATCTGGTACATTACAAAAAAAAATAGTTAGCAAGAGTTTTACACAAGTTTTTTTATTACACTTAAGACAGAGTTAGGAAACATAGGCCAAATTCATCCTGGGTGTAACTTCATTCATCATTTCAATGTAGTTACACTGGAGATTAATTTGGCCCATTGTCTTTACCGGAATCTCACAGAACTAGGCAGCAGACTAGTTCTCTTTATTATCTTATTAAACAACCAAATGACTTGCAATAGTTTCACAGTGTCTGAAGCAGTATTTTCTAAGGCCCTGATTCAACAAGGCACTTAAGCATGTGCTAAATCCCACTGAAGTCAATGAGAGTTAAGAATGTGCTTAAATGCTTTGCTGAATAAAGGCCTAAATCCTGAAGTCCTTAATTTTATTAAATCCTTTCTCAGGTAAACTCATCACGCTTCATTCTCATTTTACACTAAGGCCCCTCTACATCAGTATGGCTTAACATGAAATGAAGTGTAATTTATGCTCACTTTAAGGCCCCTTTCCACTGTCAGGGTGGTGTAGAAGAGTCTGAGTGTAAATGCAAATTTAGATAATTGATTCTAAAAAGATCTTTGCCTATGTAAAAACAGAGTAAAGACTTCAGGTTTGAGCCTTATGTTTGTCATGGGATAAAAATTCTTTGGAGCGATAAAAAATGTAGGTATGTTTTAGCAAATTTTTGTGGGAAAGTAGCTCAGTGGGGAAAAAAATGAATTTAAATGTCATGAACATTGAAGATGTTTCCTGTAGGCTTAATAACCCTTATAGAAAAGCCTTGTAGTATTTAATAGGGATAAAACTGATAGACCTCTGTAATAAGGCAAAAGTTTTCTATTTGATTTTACATGACGGTTAAAAACAATAAATGAAGATTATCATTCTGTGTTAATTTTTTTAAAACTTTATCTTTTTATTAATAACATATATGAACATTCCATGCAAGTATTAACATCTTATTCATAACCTGTATTTGTTATCTTTAAAGGACCCATTTGTGTTTGGTCAACCTCTTATCTTTATCTGTGTATTTATTTTGTTCAAACTCCAAAAAATGGTAACCAGACATTATAAAATCTACTTAATCCTGATATAAGGTGTCTGTCATTTTTTCCATTGAAAAGGATTTCATATTTCCTCATGCCATTAATGTTGAAGGATCTGTCCTTTTTCAAATATCAGCTATCATACATCTGGCTGCTAGGTATTTTCCTTAAGGGAAAACATAATTTTTCAAAAGCTGTCAAAGCAATAGTAGAAATTTCTGTCTTGATAGTTAATATAATTCCAAGATGATAATTTGGGAATTCCTAGTAAGAGTTTCCAAAGTTATGTGAATAGGTAAGCACTGACTAGAGGCTGCACTCCTCTTATTCCTATGGGAAAAGATTATTAATGCTTATAAGTGGAATTTTCAATGGCCTAAAACTGCTCTCTCATTTAATTCAATGGGAGTTTTACCTTTGACTTCAAAGGGAGCCGAGTTAGGTCAACTGAGCACTTTGGGGGGAAAAAACACTAAATTTTTTTTTAAATTAAATTGTATCACTCCCTATCTATCAGGGTTGGAAGGGATCTCAGGAGTCATCTAGTCCAACCCCCTGCTCAAAGCTCTAGTCCAACCCCCTGCTCTACAATATAATCTTACCCAAAATTTAGGCCCAAGTAGCTGGCCCACATCCTTCAGGGAAGTGAAAATACTGTGCAAAAGACTATCAAGACCATTCTCTGTTGCAGAGAGATGGACTGTTTTCCAGTGGAAGCCAAGACAAATTGGGTTTGTGGCTCATTTACATTTCCCTGAAGAAAGCACCTCAGGCTGAAGTGTTAGATCAGGGGTAGGCAACCTATGGCACGTGTGCCGAAGGCGGCACACGCGAGCTGATTTTCAGTGGCACTCACACTGCCCGGGTCCTGGTCACCAGTCCAGGGGGCTCTGCATTTTAATTTAATTTTAAATGAAGCTTCTTAAACATTTTAAAAACCTTATTTACTTTACATACAACAATAGTTTAGTTATATAGTATAGACTTAGAGAAAGAGACTTTCTAAAAACGTTAAAATGTATTACTGGCATGCGAAACCTTAAATTAGAGTGAATAAAAGAAGACTCGGCACACCACTTCTGAAAGGTTGCTGACCCCTGTGTTAGATGCTCATATTAGACTATACAACACATCTGGTATGGAATTACAACTTACACATGTATTTCCAGAAAACAAGACACAATAATTTATTTAGCATTTTGGGACATCATAAATGTTGGTAAACATCAATCTCCTATGTGCCCAATTTGCAGCCTGGGACATACCTTTGCAATGGTTGTCTTCAGTGAGTTCATAACCAGTCCCGCAGCTCGTTTCACGCTGACAGCGGAAGGATCCTATTGTATTGACACAAGTTTGTCCAATCCCACAGTTGTGCATCCCAGTGATGCACTCATTAGTATCTAGAAGTAACCAAAGTGGCCAGAGAAACAGTTAATACAAAAAACTTGAAATCCTTGGGAAGAGAAAGGGACAAGTGTCAGCCTTGGGGCAACAGAAACTTTGAACACCCACATGCGGGGTGATTGTGGATTCCATATCCCACAAAAAAGTAACTGCTCTTTTCTGTTCTCAATTTTTAGCCACTCACTGTGTTTTCAACTATAAGGATTCAACATCTCAGGTCTAGGACATATTGTATTTTATATGAATATTCATTTACTATTGCAAATGGAAAGGCATGCTTTTACTGCTATCTTCACTCCCAACACCAAACTTGAGGTCTCTCCTGCCTCCTATCCATCTGCAAACCCTCCACCTGCCCCACTGAACTGGTCTCTTCCCAGCTCCGTACCTCTATTGTCTCCATGTTCACACCCTACCTAATTCAGCCTTTCATTGCCCAATGTCTCCTTCCACTCACAATATAAGCATGTCCTAGTCACTATCCTGTAAAAAAATCCACAAAAAACAAAACACTTTTACCTTTAAGCAACAAACAGAGGCAATCATTTTGTTTCTTTTACCTTCACAGGTGACACCATCAGACAGAAGCTGGTACCCAACAAAGCAGGAGCAGACAACACTGGAGCCTGTGTCCCTACACTGCTGTGTACAGGGACCGCCTCCTAAAAAGAGATGTGATTTTTACGAATAAAGTATACAATTTAGTTCATCACACAAAACTGGAAAGATGTCAACTACTTAAACATGAGTGCCCAGCAAAATTCAGGATGTTTGACTAGTATGCTCGAAGAATACACTAAGAAAAAAAATGGGAAATATGGATGGATATTGAAAGAAATATTCACACTTATCAGATTATTTTATTTTACAAAATTAGCAGAAAGAAACCAGCATTAAAAAAAAGTCAACCTTAATCAACCAACATCACAAATATATCCTATTCAGAGTTCAGGAGGAAAGCTCAGATACCACTGTGGGTAATTGTTGGCAAAGCGTGATTTTTTTAATATCAACTACTATCCCATAAGAAAAGCTAGAAGGGTCATAATAGGCAAATCAGACATTTGCCTAATGTAGATACCCTCAGACTGTGAAATGGCCTCCCAGAGAATTGCTGGAAGTTTCACTGCCTGACACATTTGAACTCATCTTTGGAAAAAAGTGATAGAAATGATCCTTTAGAGGCTTTCAAACTTGTTTATAGTGTAGCCCTTAATAGAAAGAGTGTCTAATGGACAACTCCCATTTACAATTGGACAGACCAATTCCCCTCCCTCTGGCAAACTAATAACTTCCATCTGGCTACTACAGCAATTGCTTACATGGAAAAGTAATATTAGGAAAGTATAACATTAACACCTTTTAATGTGATTTATCATCTTGAGTCAAGGAGGAGAGCCAGCTTTTGCTTTGGCAGGATAATGGACCTGATGACTCAACAGGTGTTTTCTGTTTCTAACACCTATGGAGTATAACAGCCAAATAGGCAGTATGATAAATCATCGCTTAACTGGCACAGTATCTGTGGCTACCTCTTATGGGATACAGATGCCCCAGACACTGAAACGGGTAAATTTTCAAAACATTGTGTCCTACAGAAACACCTGCATAAACAAACCATTTGTAGCAGTGTGTCTATTATGACATGCTGAAAGCTTATACTGGAATATCAGTCTATTAACTCAAACTTTTTTTTAATCCAAAATGTATTACTTTATTCAGAAATGTTTGCAGAAAATAATAAATCTCTGATGTTTTAAGCTTTTAGATACATGAAACACATGTGACAGGCAGTAAATCAAAATAAGCAGATCATTATCCGAATCAAATATTCCATCCAAGAGGCACCACGCACTTGCCACACACACACACACACACACACACACACACAAAATCAGTGCACAAGTCATTATTTATCTTTCTTTCATTTTCCTTCCCATTTTCATGTGGATTGTGCAGGTCAAACAGAAATTAGTTACGCCGTTTCAGATCTAATCATCTCAACCACGAACAAGGATAGGAACAGAATACACATGTTCTTCAAGCTCTAAAAGTGGAATGCCTGATGCCACTGGGCTCATTGTAACTTGTCTGGACACTTTCAAATAAAAGTTCAAGTATGTTTGGATCTTCTGGAATCAATTTCGGTTCTAGACCCAACTGAATAGACTGGAATGCTGTTCAATATCCACGTCAATATCCATGTCAAACTACAAACCATTAAGATTGGAGGCTGGGATTTTCAAAGGGGCCTAAGGAAGTTTGAAAATCCCAATCAGTATTTCTAATATATGGTCACATCTTCAGTGGCTGTAAGTCAGCATAGCTCCACTGAAGTCAATAGACCTATGCTGATTTACAGCAGCTGAGGATCTAGCCCATCGTTTAAAAAAATATTTCCTTTTAAATTTTTTTTCTTAATGAGTTAGAAAAATAAATGTTATGAACAAATAAAGACAGCCCAGGCAAAGTGAAACAGCAGCAGATGTAAAATTCTCTACTTCTTAAGGGCAAGAATGTCTATGTCCCTACATGCCCACCCAGCAAACAAGGGAGTGTAAGCTGTCCCATTATTCTCCTGTGTGGGCTACCCATATCGCCCACCAGAGCACCGGGATAAGCATAAGTAACCTGGATCTGCTACACACCCTCTCAGGCAGGTAGGTAGAGATGGGCACTGGGCACAGCTGGTACAGAGGAGAATGTTATTTGCATCTCTTAAGGTGCGGATACAGATTATTTCATCCCTGCTCTACCAGGAAAGGGAAACTGGTCTGCTCCTGGGCAGTACAATATTGTGTTACCTAATACACAAGATTAGAAGGAAGTCGCAGTTTTAGCTCGAAAGCGGTTGGTCTAAGGTTTTTGTCTACTTTTAAAAGAGAGCTATTTTTCCTCAGCCCAGCAGACAAATAGCAAGAGGTAAAAAGTTTTTTTTGCCATGACTAAATTGTAGCCTATATTTGAAATAAAATGTTTTACAATATAATTGACATTTCTGAGACTACTACTGAGGGCAGCTATCTTGTTGGAGAAAGTGACAATAATGGAGGGCCAAATTCTGCCTTTGGCCATGTGTGACTAACTCTCAATGAGCTCACTGGGAGCTCTATAAAATACATTTAAGATCTGCAAAATATGCACTTCAATAAAACTCAGAGGGCATGTACAAAATTTAATACGTAAGACATTAAACTCCACAACTTTTAGAGATGACCCAACATCCACACAGCCAACCAACTCTGCCTCACCTCTTCCTCCCAGGTCCTTGGCAAATATGAAAAGAAATTTGGTGAGATTATGAGCTTCAAAAGAGGACTTCCAGAATAAGGGCCAAACAAGTACTTGCCTAAAGGTTATTGGCAGTAGCACCTTACCCTTCCATAGGGAGGTGTCAACAGTCTTCATCAAAACAGACCCATTATCTTCCCAACTGTGTTCATTAGAGGCCATAAGCCAACTCACATGTTGACTGAAGCTCCCCAAGGCTTTCCAAATTTGCTCATGCATGTAGTACTGAAGGACAGAATATGGCCTAGTGTAACAACTTGATCTTACAAGGGGCTGAAGCTTTTCCTACAAAGCCCTGAGCACCCTCAACTGCCCCTGAAGTTAAAAGGAGTTGATGTGCCTGTGACAGTTGGCACCTCAACACAGCATCCTGGCACCCCCATATTCACCACTGTCATATGATTCTGATATGTTTTGTACAATGCATGCCTTGTGTGGTATCACTGAAAAAGTCTTGATCTGCTGAACCTTAACATCCTCTTGGATTGTGTGTACTACCATTGTATATGAAGTTATGAAGTTTTGCTATAGGTGTTACTGAAATATGTTGTGAGGGTGGGAAATGCCCCCAGCCAGCCTCTCAGTTGCAACAAAGGAGGACCCAGACAGTGTTAATGACCCATCAAGAAGAATCAACTATCCCGGAGACTTCTCAGAGAAGGGCATGTACACCATGGGGGCAGACTAACCCATGTCACAGCAAGGATCTTTCTAGCAGCTGGAAGAAAGTATAAAAGAGTGGCAGTGACATCATCACTTGGCCTCTCTTCCCTGCCATCTCAACACCTGGAAGAACATCTGGAAGACAGGACTTTGAACTGGAGAAGATTGGTCCCAGGCTGGAAAGGGAATCCAGCCTTTGTTTTGAGAAATGGTAAGCAACTTGTACCATCTATTAAGGTGAGAGACTGTTCGATTAAAATCTTGCTTAACCTGTTTAAGTTAGAATTTAGACTGAGAATTTATTTTTATTTCTTAGGTAACACTGATTTCCATGCCTGCTACTTATAATCACTTAAAAACCTTTCTGGTGTTAATAAATCTGTTTTATATTTTATCTAAAACAGTGTGTCTTTGGTTGAAGTGCTCGGGAAATCTCAGCTCAAATTACAAAGGCTAGCATATGTCCATTCCACATTGAGGGAGGGGCGAACTAAGTACTGAGCTTATACTTGTTAGGCTTCTGATGAGTGCAAGATGGCACAGTACTGGCATGCAAGACTGGGGAGCGGGGGGGGGGGCGGAGGGGGAGGAATTGGCTGAAGCCTATCAATTGATGGTTCATGAATGGCTGGGAGATCATTCATGTAACTGAACTGGGTGTGTCCCTGCCTGTGGATGGCTGTGTAAGTGCAGTGCCTGTCAGAAGCCTGTAGCTTGACATTAGCATCACAGTGGCTGGTGGCTTTGGATGGTTCAGCAGTCCCACAGTCCAGGTTGTGCCCCAGGGACGGAGGGACCCCATCACAATGCCTTAAAAAAAGTCTTACATTTATTGGTCCCTAAGAGACTACAAATGAGTTCTCATCTTACTCGGACATCGGCTTAACAAATCCAAAAGGAATCTCATATTTTGCAAGATTTTCTTTCCAATAATCAAAATAGCATGAAGGGAGGGTAGAAACAGCCTACCATTTCAGAAAGGATTCCCATGCCATTTGTATTTGAGAATTGCTGGGCTAAGCAAAATGGTTTGAGTAAACCTTGGATTTAAGTTTTGCCTAGTTTTTCACGTTTACTGAAATGATCACACACACAAAAAGTCACTACATAGGAACAGTCAGTTAACTCACCTCTGCAGCGGTCATGAAGGTAAGGATCCTCTTGGTCTACTTCCTCGTCAGAAATTTTAACTAATAAGAAGGTTAAATAGACATTAGAAGGGAAAGCAGTTTTCCGCTCACAATAAAATGCTATCTACCTGGGAAAAGATTAGGAGCAAGTATTTGTGGATACTTATACCACAGGATAATACAGAAGAATTATTTATTCATTTTATAAACACAAAATAGCTTTTATTTGACAGTTGATTCAAACACACGTGCACACAGAGTACACTTGCCAAATGAATGATAGATCATAAGATATAATTGCCGATTACACATGAACCAAGATTTTCAAATATGAGTTCCTAAATTAGGCTTCTACATAAAAGTTTAACCTGATTTTCATCAAATGTGCTGAGCACCCTCAGCTTCCATTGACTTCGGTTGCAGCTGAGCGTGCTTAGCAGTTATGATGGAAGTTAGGCTAATCTTATTTATTCATTTAGATTTTATTCTAAAAAGCAACTTCACATCAAAAGGTGCCCAGCCAACTCTCTGGCTGCTCTCAGCGTACATTTTAAAACAGCACACGAAGAGTTGCAACATAAATCATCCAAAAGTACAAGCACGTCTCCTACCCTGCGTCCTACTATGACTTGAAGTTGTGCTCTGCTGTCTCAGCTTAATTTTAGTGCTGGTATAATATACCTTGGTCTTTTTTAGGAACATCGCTAATCGACCCTTCAGTGCCTTCTTGACCCTTGACACAGCAAGCTCTGAACACCTGCCCACACTGGTATCCTATCAGTTGGCTCTGCTCACAGCTCTGTCCTTGAACTTGGGCTGTCTTTCCCAGCAAGCAACAGTAACAGCATTTCTGTCAAAACAAAACAAAAACAGATAGTAAGTGAAATCCTAGCCCTAAAGAAAGCAATGAGTTTTGCCACTGACTTCAATGGGGCCAGAATTTCACGCAGTGTGTTTATAGAAAATGGTCAGCCAAAGCTTTCAGACCCCGATGTTCAAAAGCCCTGCTGTGCTTAATTAGTTAGATCTCAGAACATTTGTATGGGTCTGGATCAGGACCTCAAAGAGAAGATGTAAGCCAAACCCAGGCCCTGGATTCAATCCCCACTGTCCTTGATGGGGTGGGATGGGAAGGCAAGAATGGTCCATGTACAGCTGTTGTGGTGGGTTCCCCTTCCTCAAATGAGCAGATCCAGATCTCCAGTTCTGACCACCACCAAACTGTGGGACTCCTTAAAACCCTGAATGACTTGAGCTCCACTTCTAATTTAAAACAGATTTTATTTGTCACAGTGAGGATGAGGGGCATTGCTCAGTTTATAAATAAACTGCACACTAGCCTGCCCTCCCAACCTCCCCCCAAATCCTCACTTAAAAAAATAAAGCACCTGGGCATAAAATTAACAGACCATAAAGACATGAAAGAAGACACAATTCTGTATAGACCAACCATGATTTAAAAGGTTCCAAAAAGAAAAAAAATCCCTCATATTGGAGCCTAACATTTTTAACTTTAATATTAATTACTTGTATTATGGTATCACCCAGATGCCTCAACTGAGATTGGGGCCCCATTAGGCTAGGCACTATACAAGCACATGCTTCCTGTCCCAAAGCGTTTACAGTCTAAACAAACAAGAGACAAAGAGTGAGGGGGAAACAGAGGCACAGAGAGGTAAAGCAATGCAGCGGGTCAGTGGTAGAACCGAGAACAAAGTCTCCTAAGTCTCATCCAGTGTCCTAAATGCTGGTCCACACATCTCTATAGTAATTATTTAAGAATGTCACCTCTTAAGAACCCAGTCCTGAAATGGGATCTGTTAGTGCCCAGTCCTTCTAAGCATGAGGATCTGCACTGGAAGAACAGGGGCTTCAGAATCCACTGCAGGATAGAACAAAGGTTGATTCTGAACAAACGGCTGTGTTGATTTTGTTTTAGCCTGAGTTGAAAAAACATTGCCAAATTGCTCCCTTTTCTCCCCTGCTGCTAGAAAGCTAGGGTGAAATTTGGTTCACTGCAACCAGCATTTGCCAACTACTGCTGTGAAGTAAAAGGCAGATTAAATTTTTTTTTTAGAAATTACTTTTATAATTGTTTTTCAGCTCAAAAGGAAACAGCCTGCAGCATTTAAAAAAATTAAAAACATAGCTGGAACATAAAATAACTACTCATTATGGAAGTTAATGACCTAAATCCCTTGTGTAGTTTCAAGAAGCCATTTCCAACAAAAAACTGAGAACAGTACATTTCTCCCAACACCTGTGAGATACGTGCCTGCTAGCCTTCTCTACTTACCCATATAAATAATTGTACATATGTTTTCTCTTCTGTTCTGTAATGAAGAATTCCTTTAAAGCCTGGAGCAGCACAAGGATAAAATGAAGAGATCAACTTTTCCTTTTCTCTCTCACACTCTTTACCTTTAGAAGAGCAAGCTACTTATAAGCATCCTAACTTGTGCTTCATCTTTTTATGGCAAATGCCCTAGCCTCATTCTCAACACATCCCACATATTTCCATCTTTTTTTCTGGATAACTTTAGACATAAGGAGTTGTTGAAATTTCTGATGAGTCTCAGCGTTTGTTATAGATTCACTCCATTTAATACCTTGTATCATAGATGCCAGCTCCATGGATGCTCCAGTCCCAGAGCATGCACGGAAAAAAAAAAAAAAAGTGGATGCTCAGCACCCACTGGCAGGCCCCTCCCCACCACCACCACCTCCTGCCCGCGGAAGATCAGCTGTTCAGTAGCGGGCAGGAGGCATTGAGGAGGAGGGGAGGCAAGGAGTGGGGGCAGGAAGAGGCAGAGCAAGGGTGGGGCTGGGTTATGCGTCAGGGGGACAAGTGCCCCAGATGCCGGGGACTGGAAGGGGCGGGGGGGCCAGGAGTGGAAGGGGTGGGGCCAGCCCCCTTCCAGCCGCTGAGAGGCTGCTCTGCAGAATGGTGGGCTGGCAGCAGGGGGCAGGTTGGCAGGGGGGACACATGTGACCTCCCCTTTAGATCGTGCCCCCCCAGTATGGGGAGGCTCCAGTCGTCTATGGCGGGGTGCCCTCAGGGGAGGGGACAGAACAGGGTAGGAAGAGGTGGGGTGGGGGTAGGGCCTTGGGGGAAGGGGTGGAGTGGGGGTGGGGCCAGGGACAAAGAAGGGGTGGAGAACCCCCCGGGAAATCAGAAAGTCGGCGCCTGTGCCTTGTATTTTCCTGAAGTATTTGCTTTCGAAGGCATTTAGACCTCTGTCTATATATTTGGTGGATTTCCAGCCTTCACATCCATATGTTAAGGTGCAAATTATATTTAAATTGAAGATTCATAGTTTAGTCTTTAAATTGTAGATTTTTATGACCAAATTTCTTGTTTAAGTTAGTGATTGCAGCTGCCACCATGCCAATTCACGACATTATTTCCTTATAGATATTCTCATTGACTTTCACGTCACTGCCAAGTTATGTGAATTGGCTCACCGCTTGCATTCAGAAGTAATTTTTGTGTTGGGAGTTGCTGGGGTTCTCATTAGATTTGTTTCATAATTGATTAATCCACCTTTCTTGCAATGCTGAACAATCTTTCAGTTTTTGTTTGCATGTTGGTTGAGCTGTCCCTTAGAAAAGCAATATTATCAGCAAAATCTAAATCTTCTAGTATACTGTTGCTGAACTACGTGATGCCTGTGTTATATCCATCTACACTTTTTCTCATAATGAAGTCAATGGCAATCCAAACAGGAGAGGGAAGAGAATGCATCCTTGTTTGACGTCAGTGTTTATGTTAAAGCATTTGCTCATGTCTGTGTTTAACTGTGGATTCTGCATTTGATGTTATGTTTTTTGTTGGCATTCCTTAACACTTCTAGATTTCCAGTGTGAAGCATGATGGAGGCTGTCAAGTGCTTTCTTAAAATCTATTAAGTGTTTTGCCCCATTTGATGCACTCTTCAAAGAGTATCTTTAGGATGAAAATCTGGTTGACTCCTAATCTTCCAAATCAAAATCCAGATTGCCTTCCATTAGTTTTGCCTGATCTGCTTCCTTTATTCTGCTTAAGATGATACTGAAGAAGACTATCACTGAAAGAAGTGTAACACCTCCCCAGTTATTGCAGTTGCTTCGAATCAATCATAGAAATCTAAGACTGGAAGGGCCTCAATTTAGTTCATCCCTGCACGATGAAGCAGGATTAGGTACAGCTTGACCATCTAGGTCACCTTTCTTTGGAATTTTGACTTTAATGCCACATTTGCCCACTGTTCCGGAGGCTATTCCTGGTCTCATGCTTTGTTGAAAAGTTTGGTGATTTTATTGATAGTCTCATCACAAGCTTTCAACATTTCCCCCATGACTTTGTCTTCACTTGCAAGGTTTCCCATGTTTCAACTTTTTAATGCATCTTTCACTTTAGTGATAACTCACACAGGCTAGTGAGACTAATTTAATTAGTGTTCATAAATCACTCTGGGGTCCTCAAATTCATGGCACTAAATAAGTATCATCATCATCAGAAGAAGAAGAAGAAGAAGAAGATGATGATAAGTGCCAGTGCAAACTTTCCCATACTATTTTGTCCAAGTGCTTCCATCCTATTTTGAAGTAAGCTTGAACATCTATTAGTTTGAAAGTGTAGTTCAGACTCCCTGTCAGTTCAGTTCTTGACCTCTTTGAAGACACTGCCTACAAGGGTGCCAACTGTGCCAGAGATTTGTTGTAATGTGGACAACTCCTAGGAACTGGGTTGAGACTACCTCTTCATTTAATGTAGAGTGCCAAATAACTATCCAATTGTAATACTCCCAGTCATTGCCTCTAGGTCATTGTTAAGCATGTGATCCAGCTATCAACCTGGATCATATGTGCACCTATGACCTAGAGCAGGGGTAGGCAACCTATGGCACGTGTGCCGAAGGCAGCACGCGAGCTCATTTTCAGTGGCACTCACACTGCCCAGGTCCTGGCCACCGGTCGGGGGGGGGGGGGCTCTGCATTTTAATTTAATTTTAAAAGAAGCTTCTTAAACATTTTAAAAACCTTATTTACTTTACATACAATAGTTTAGTTATATATTATAGACTTATAGAAAGAGACCATCTAGAAACGTTAAAATGTATTACTGGCACGCGAAACCTTAAATTAGAGTGAATAAATGAAGACTCGGCACACCACTTCTGAAAGGTTGCTGACCCCTGACCTAGAGGTTAAAGGATCTATTATTTCACCTCTAGTCTCATGAACAATCAAGTTGTCACACACCTTAATTTCTCATGGAAAGGAGTAAATATAGGAAGACAAACATGCATATCATATACTTGCTTCAAAATTAGAGACGTATGCAGTAATAGCCTGGTAATCAGAGGTAATGAGCATCCGAAACCTCTCACTGACTTCAGTGGGAAGTCACATATGCTCGTCACCTTTGAAAATCAGGCCATACACATACCGTACATACATTTTCAATTCAGCCCATAGTTACAAGTTTGTAGTTTTAAAATATTTCTTAGTATGACTAGGAATCACCTGATAATGCTTAGCCAATAAAACCCCTGAATTAACTAAACATTATAATACCTCCGTGTTATTTATATCATTAGTTATATATAAAGAGTTGAACAGCAAATGCTGCATTAACGATGCTTTTGTAGGTTCCTCCACAAGAGGTCTCATCTGCTGAAGTACACACTTCTGTCAGCAGTCAGCAGTCAAAAAATAGATTGGACAAAATAAGAATCCAGTGGAAATTTTCACAACTTCTGAAGATGTGAACAATGATACAAATTATGTCCAGCAGTTCAGAATAAAAACCTATATATTCAATAATATAGACAAATAAAAGCTTCTTTAGAAAATGGGAGAATAAGGGCTAAATACTGTTCTTTGGGAAGAGAGAAAGTGCTATGATTTGGGCAGATCTCTGAGCATTTTAAGGACTCTCAAAATTTCTACCAGATTCTGCCCTTTAATTTGTGGATCTAGCTTTCGGAGACACTTGCTGATCTGTACTTCTGAGTCTCCTATGCCAGCCAATGCTCAACCAACACATTTGGAGTTAGATTTGTCTTTGGAGACCGATTTTTCTGCTTGGCTTTAAATAGACTTTTATTTTTGTATCCATCATTTTCTGAGTAACAAGGTGCTTAACTGTGCTCACAATTATCAACAACTGCAATCTGTGGATGCAAAAACAGAGACCAGTGTTTTCAAAATATACCTCTTCATCTTCTTTCTAGTTGCATGTTCTGGACTCAAATTAGAGAATAGTCACCCCAGTGATTCTCTTACTGGAAAGATCACCAATTTAGCCCACTAATTGGATTCCTAATTAAGCCTGACTATTTTCTTGGAGAAAAAAATAAAAAGACATTCAGTCCAAAAGGTTTCATATGTTAAAGTCAAGTTTAAACAGACCAAGCTCAGGAGCACTGAGACAGAAGCCCAGTAAGACGCATACTACTAACATTCCTTTGTAATAATGCCGTAGTGCACATCAGGCATACTGTCTGGCTCAACATTCTCTGACTCAAAATGTTTTCAATATAAGAAAGTTAAGAACAGTTTAGCCACACAAGATTGTGAACCTCTCACATGCAGCCGTAATGTATTACACATTGATCTCAATGGGACAGTTTGCAGAATGAGGTACTCCTAAACACACGTGAGGGTGGCAGAATCTGGCCTGTAATAATTAGTATCATTCCCTCATGCTGATAAACTCACACATGTGAAACATTGATCTGGTGGTGAGGAACTGTTACTTTAATTGTGTCTTTTGTAACTTGCTTGCAGTGTTGTTGTAGCTGCATCAGTCCCAAGATATTACAAAGAAAAGGTGGGTGAGATAATATAGAAGTAATATATGTATTGGTCCAACTTGTGTTGGTGAAAGAGAGATAAGCTTTTGAGCTACAAAGCGCTTTTCTTCAGGCTGACCTTTTGCACAGTCATTTACATGATCATGATCAACTTGATCATTTACATGGCTTTAAAACCTTGCTGTTATTACAGCTGTGTCTCTGGTAGCAACCACTGAAAAACACTTTTCATTACAGCCCTGTTTTCATGTGTTCATAATTCTTCAAAACATTTACTCCAGGGCTGAAATTTGTCAAGCTTAATCGCTCTCTGATGGTGAATTTTTTGAACACTTTGAATAAAACTCCTTCAGCCATTACTGAGTTGTGAACGAAGAAGGGGAGAGGGAATCTTTCACTGTAAAAAACGCTGATTTTTTTTTAAAGCAGAACTATGTCAAAAATGGCTGAAGTGTAAAAGGTGACTTAGATGTACTCTGCTTATTTGGTCAAAAAATTATTTTGATTTCACAAAAAACATCTGAAGGTTGCACAGTGAGCAAGTTCAGAGTCATTTTGTTAGGTTAGGAGCATTTTAAAAGTGGATATAATGCACATGCAGCTCAGATTTTAAACTTTTTTTAAATTGGTTACAATATGGCTAAGACTTCTGATTGGTTTTAAGCTGCTTCCTCCGCTTTAAGGGAGGTAAAAAACTGCCTCTCCACAAAAATGATAGATAGATAGATAGATAGATAGATAGATAGATAGATAGATAGATAGATAGATAGATAGATAAACATGCCCAAGAAACACAATTGGCTGGGAGAATAAAAAGGGGGTAGGAGGGCTCAGCAGAGGGTAGTAGGCACTTATGCTGCTTTCATCAGGGGTGAGGGTGGAGGGCATCGCTGCACCCCCACCCCATACATGCACTCACACCCAGTCCCAGTCCAGGAGGTTTATTCTTTTATAACAAGATTTAAACAGACAGACAAACAAACAAACAAACAAACAAACAAACAGAACACAGTCTTAAATCAATACCTGGCCCGAGGTTTAAGGGCCACCCCTCCCAGGGTCTCTGGCTCACCAGCTCCTGGCAACTTCCTAGCCTCTGCCAGTTCTGCTCCCACCTTGGAGCAGCAGCCACAGGCTTGCTTCCCTGTGTCCCTGGCCCCCCTTGTTCCAGGGACTCACCAAAGCAGTTAGGTCCACTTCATGTGGCCTTTGCTGCCCAGGGCTCAGCCTGCCTCAGGCCTTCCTCCTCCCGAGCTGCCTACTAGCAGCCCTTTATAGGCCCAGGAGTAACCCAGCCCTCTTAAATTAGCTGGATTGGGCTCACCGGCTTTTGGTCCAGGAGAGCTTGGTTCAGTCTATCCACAGGGACCAGCTACCCTGTGACAGCTGCCTAATGAATTTTTTAACTATACTTAAATGTATGTACACATGCTTTGCTACCATAGACTTGGAAGACAACACAATCTGTAGATCCGCCCTTATTTGCAGAAGCCATCAACAGCGCCATAAACACTTCAGTGTAACAAAATACCGACAACCCATGAGGTGCTGTTGCTGCCTGCAGTAAGACTTGCATCCCCCTGGCCCTGATTCCACCTCCCTCAGCTCCTGGATCTCACTTCTTCCCACAGCCAAAGAGAAAACAACAGGGGGGAGGGCAGCTCAGAGGGGCAGCAGAGGCCATGGGGTTGAGGGCATGATAAAAAGTGGTGACTGGACCCACAGCAAGTCCATGCTGTGAAGCAAGCCAGAGCAGGCGGATAGGGTCACCTCCCACTGCTGAAAACCTTGTGTAGAAAACACTTGTAGTAATTATAGGAGAGGGTTCATTTTGAAGAAAGAAGCGAACTAGATTGTAAACAGGGTAGTGGCAACTGGTCAATCCAAGGTGTCCAAGATGAGCATTTTCATCCTGGGTACAGAATGATGACGACACTTACTTGTCCTCAAAATCCTGGAGATGCTTCAGTTTAAGAGTAAATCCAACTCATGTTAGCTATAATAAATAACAGTTAATAGCAGTTCTGAAGTCTCACCTTAGTGAATTTGGCTTCATAAGTGGAAATATCATCATGTGAATCACATTCTTCATGTTCATTGGCAATGTTAATGCCAATGGAACAGTAGTGTTCCTCCAGCTTATTACTGCAGCACTGCTCCTGGACTATGCTGTCAATTGAAATGAAGTGAGACCAAAAGGAAAAAAAAAACATGCTTAGAACAAAAGTATATAAATCAGTAACTGCTGCTAATGATGCACCAATTAGTATTTGTACTCAGTTTCAGTGGGAAAATGTTTACTTGGAACAAACATCTTAGTTTTTAAAAAAGCAGCTAAAAAGACTCTTTAGGTACAATCAGAACAAATGTCTATGAGATAATGACTAAGTGTGTCCATCAGTGGACTATCACATAATGGTGGCCTTCAAAGCTTTTCAAGTTTGTTCACTTTTTCAGCTCTCAGACTCATGGTCCATAAATGCTTTATGTACATGTGTCACAACCCTGTTTATATAATTTTGTAAATCAAAATAGTTCCTTCAACTCCTTCCCATGGATAAAACTGAATAAGGACAAACTTCTCCCTCTCCTGACATCACTGATATTTGCATGCCAAGCACATCCCAAACAGCTTCCTACCCTTTACACATTGCTACATCATCTTGGAGAATGCTGTTACCTTGTTTAAGTTAAAACAGTTACATTGCTGCATCCCAGTATAGAGTGGGGAAGAGGGGAAATTTCACAGACTAGGAACAGATCAGTTTACATCAATTAATTAATATATTCATGAGTTGACTGTGATGTTACTATCGCACAGAAGACAAGGTTACATAAGATGCTGAAGACAAAAGAGAGCATCCAAAAGGCAAATTTAGACTGTAAAACTTTTCTTTATTTATATGTAATAGGGGAACTTAAAAACTTATTCTCTTACATAGGTGCCAACAACGGAAAAAAATTAATGGGTGGCAGCCAGCCTCCCTCTCCTCCCCCCCCCTCCCCCCCCGCAAGCACCACCCGTCCACTGGCGGCCCTGCTGATCAACTCTTCCCCCTCCCTCCCAGCACCTCCCGCCCACGGCAATCAGCTATTCTAGAACTGGGTGGGAAGAGGGGGTGGGGGTGAAGTGGGGGCAGGAAGAGGCAGGGCCTGGGGCGGAGCGGGGGATTGAGCACCCCCAGGGGCCGGAGGAAGCTGACGCCTGTGTTCTCTTACATATAAGGGAGTGTAAGAAAAAAAGTTAGAAAAGCACTGCAGGTCACCTTTAAAGATATTTATTTGGAAATATATATTTTGCATCCATCAACAAGTCACCTGAGTCCCTTACATCTATTAAAAATATTAGACTATAACAGATTTACCCTCATTGTTAACTGTAAAAAGCACTCTCTATTTTTTATAAATAACTTATTACTAGAATAGGTCAGTAAAATGTTTGCAGGCATAATCTAGAAGCATCTACAATTCTGAAAAGGAATTCAGCAACAACATCCCCCAAAGAAACTTTAAAAAAATAAAAACAAAAAACACCTGTGTCTACACTGTTTGAAATTGTGATGATGGGGCTAGGCCATCCAACATATTTTCTGAAGGAGGGTGTTAACTCCTTGGGCAAGTAGCATATATGTGATCCTCTCAATTTAGTACAGCTCTGGGCATAATGATGATACTCAAAGCTGCTGGGCTAAATTCATAAAGAATAAATTTTATTTGTTTATTTTGCTATATAAAGGTCTCATCTTGCAATGCTTACTTAGGCAAAACACCCAGCAGATTTCAAAGTATTATTAGTATACAAATTGGCCAATGTAAATTACTCAGTATTAGTTATTCTCCGGTTTAAAATGTTTCTCTCATCCATTCATTAAGATGTAACAGTCAGCCAATCAGTGACCAGAAACAATACCATGCCACTTAGGTGACTGTAAACTGATGGGGCTCACTCACCAGTCCAGGAAAGCGTAAGTGCCATACCCAAATCAGTTTCAGGCCCTTGCCTCAGGGCCCAATTTATTGGCTACAGTCCCCAGATGCTTTTCCTCTTGCTTCTCTCAGTCCCCAGAAAGAGGGCAAGCTCTTTTTTTAAATCCCCTGCTGAGCCATGTAACAGGCCCTTAACTCTTTTCTGGTCATTTCATCCAGCCACAGCGACCAATCACAAAATAGGCCTGATTCAAAGCCCACTGAAGCCAATGGAGTCTTTTCATTGATTTCAATGGGCTTTTGATCAGGCCCAGTAGGAACAGTGAACAGTGAAATTCAATCACTCAGAGTCTGAAAATTGTCCAAACTATTTGGTGAGTATTTATGAATGACAGCTGCAGAGAAGGATAATCAGGATCAGTTCAAAAACAAATAATTATAAAGGAGGGGCTAAATTCATAACTGGAGCTAGGGGGAGACTGGTAATTCCTTTTCATGGAGCATTTGACTTTGTTCCAACATGAGACAGACTCCCAAATTTCAAAATTCTCTGGGAAAGGAGACTATCATTTTCTGCCAAACTCTACTGGGAGGCCCAGCTCTGGGGCAGTCTACTTGGCAGCCTGTCCGCAGCCCGCGACCCTGAAAGCTCAGGGACAGGGCCGGCTCTAGGTTTTTTGCTGCCCCCCACCACAGCCCTGGGCTCTCACCCCCCCCCCCCAGTGCCCTCTCCCACCCGCACCCCCTGCCGCCCCAGCCCTGGGCTCTCTCTTCCCCCCCCCCCACCCGCACCCCCTGCCGCCCCAGCCCTGGGCTCTCTCTCCCCCCCCCACCCGCACCCCCTGCTGCCCCAGCCCTGGGCTTCCCCCCGCCACCAGTGCTGACTCTGCCCACTCCCCCCTCGCCTCCAGCTGGTCCGGCACTGGCAGGGTCGGGGTAAGCAGCGGGGCTCCTAGGCCGTGCCTCAGCCCAGGGTCCCTCCAGCCAGGGCTCCTGCCTCCAGGACCGGCTAGGACCCGGGAGGGCAGAGCCAGGGGACCGCCCCGGCAGGGGGCTGAGAAGCTGGGGCAGGGTAGTCCCAGAGGGAGCGGAGCCTCAGAGAGCGGGACATGGGCCCCGCACGGCAGCGCCCCGCCTCTATGGCCCCGCTGCTGTTGCTGCTTCTGGCCGCCCTGCCGCAGTCCCTGGGTGGCTCGGGCCGCTTTGGCCAGCCCCGGCTGAGGTGCTGGGGGGCGGCCGCCCTGCGGCACCTGCAGGCAGCTCCGTGTGCCCCGCGGAGCGGCCCTCCGCCCGAGTGTCCCCCACTCAGAGCCTGCCCAGCCCAGCCACAAGGTGCAGGCGCTGCTCCCCCGCGGCGCAAATTGCAGCAGCCCAGGGCGCCCCCTGCCCACGACGCGCTGCTGCTGCCAGAGCCGGCTCTAGGCTTTTGCAAAAAAAAAAAAAAAAAAAAGGATGGCCGGAATGCCGCCCCTGAAAATGTGATGCCCCAAGCACGTGCTTGGTTTGCTGGTGCCTAGAGCCGGCCCTGCTCAGGGAGCCTGGGTTCTGGGAAGCCAAGTACTTGGAAGTTAGGACCCAGCACCCCCAAAGCTTCCAAACTCCTGGCTGCCTATCAACCTGCCAGGTGGGTGAATTTCTGGTGGAATTTTGTCTAAATTGAATAATCTTCACAAAGTATTTCACAATGAACTGGCAAATTCTGACAAAAAATGTCAATTTTTTTCCCAACTAGTTCTATTCATAACAAGTAGTTCAACTAACTTTAAATGTCACTAGTAGTTAAAATTCAACAGAATGGAAATAGTTGAATAAAAATACTATTTGTTAATTATGAGGCAAATTCTGATCCTAAAGCCCAACCAAAGCAGCTGGGCTCAGTGCTGTACAGAAGGCAAGTACCTCCACCAGGCTGTAAAATAGCTATACATCTCCTCTACAAAGGCAACATCAGAATGAGCCCTTATGCAATGGTGGATGAAGACAACTGGAAAGTCTCCATGGTGCTGATCCTCTGACTTCAATTTAGTCTGCCTATGCATCATCCTCTCCCACTTTCTGTGCACTACCACTGAGAGAGAGAGAGAGAGAGAGATCACCTATAGGAGGTCTTCACACTATATAGGAAAGTCAACATATCTTTAGACTTTTGGGACTGAGACTGTCTCTTCCTATGTCTATACAATACCCAGCCCCTATGAGCAAAACCTGCAAATACTCCATATTCAGCACTCTTATTGATTCAGTAGCATATGGATGGCTTACAAGATCAGGCCTGAAAAATTAAGATATATAGTTTTCCGTTATTCTTTAGATTAATTGAGCATACTACTTCAACCAACTACCAAAATAGTCACCTCTTCAACTTCATCAGAAATGTTCTGTTTTTCAGTAACCACATTGTACAAGAACCTTGTTAAGTTCAATTTATAGTTTTGTTGTATACGCTGAAATTTTACTAGGATCCCAAACCTTAAATGTGGAAATTCTAAGAGTACATAGCTACAGAATTGACTTTCACTGAGGATATATCAGAGTCACATAAGTGTTCAGATCTCTGATTTATGGTGGATTTTATCACATTTCATTGGTGTATCACCAATGAAACAAATTTATGTTCTAGACTTTTTTTTTAAACTGTATTTTGGAGACAGATATTTCTGAAAAATGAAAAACTTTTTAATAACTCATTAATCAGAATATAATCAATTAAAGGGTAACATATGTTTAACCCTGAAATCCCTCTTTATCCTTATGCTCACAGATAAATTTTGCTGAAAATGTAAAGTAATTTGGGGAGTAGATTTAGATTAATTTCAGCAATATTTGGAACAGCATATTACCCCCAACTCATGAAAGCCCAAACAACTGAAAAATCTTAAAATAGAGAAGATCAAAGCACTTTAATTTTATTCTATCTTTTACCAGACATTAGATTAATAGATCTGTGAAGAACCAGAGTCATGCGTTTTTACTTTATGTTAAAATTTAACCTGCTTACTGATTTTCACAGAATAACTTTATAGTGAAAAACTTGCAGGTTCATTTACTAAACAGCTATACCCCCAGAATCCTTTCATCTTCTTTATTATCCTCCCCAGAGGGTGCACTCTTAAACCAGCATGGATTTTCTAATTACCGCTGGTGAGTTCTTATTTCCTTTCATTTCTTTCCATAAAAGCATTAACATTTAACTCTGGTCGTAAGACAATTTCTCCATTTGGTGCCAGTCTAGTTTAACCCAGAAAAAAAACCCTCATTACCTTACTCCCCTCCCCCTTGACTTATTAGTGTGCCTTGAAACCACTTTTGTGCTATTCATCTGAAGAATTGGAGGTTTTATCTTTGAGTCAATCATTAAGACTAGAAAGATACTGATTCCACTCAAAGAAGTGCTTTGCAAAGACAAGCTATGTTCTCAAATTAAACAGACTTTTGAAACAAAAACATTGCTCTGGCTTTAGTCCTTCTGTCATCCCTCTTATCAGTTCAAAGATTATTGTGTAACATGCATGATTGTAGAAAGATTGGCATATATGTTGAATAAAAATTATTATTATTAAAATCTGTACATTCATAATGTGAAATGTCTCAGCAATGAGATTGTAATGAGGTGGAATGGCCTCATTCTGGCACAAAGGGGGTTAACTCATCATGTTGGGCTCAGCTAACCCTGCCCCTTCCCCCTTGCAGGAAGTGTGGTGGCTGGGCAGGAAGCATAAGAGGAGAGCCCTGCAGCTCAGTTGCAGCCAGACCAAGGAAGGATCCAGATGTCCTTCCCAAGGAGCCAAACTGCCAAGAGAGCCCATGACTGGCTGTGGCACCCAGTGATGACTCCCCTAAGCCGGCCTGGAAAGAAGGCCAGCCGCTGCCCCAGGAGATGGAGAGACCCAAAGAGGAAGTGGAGAGTGAGCCGACAACAATGACAGGAAGTAGCCAGGGGAACCGAGATATTGACTCAGCTGTGTTGCTAAGAGGCAAGGCAGAGACCCCACACTTCCCCGCCAACTTTGTTAAGGGATCACCCGTCGCTTCTAGGGCCCTGAGCTGGGACATGATGACGCAGGGTGGGCTTGGGCCCCCCTACCCTGCACTCACGGCTGGATGAGCCACGGACTGCTTGCGTGTTCAGCCCTAACCGAGAAGGCCTGACCCATTAACCGCTTATTTGCTTAGCCCTCAGGCAGGAGGCCTGAGCCATAGATGGCTTTCAGCTTTTAGTCTAAAGCCAGAAGGCCTGATCCACTGACTGTTCGTCTGCTCTGCACCCCACTCCACCCCAATCAAGGAGACCTGAGCTACCACTTGCTTAGTGATTCGGCTGCAAGCCAGGACACCGGATAGTCCAACCCACTGTGAGCACCGATTCCACGCTGCCACCAAAAGGGGTGCCCCAGAGAGATACATGCTTGTTGATCACCTGTCAAAAAAAATATTAGAGATGGACCCAAACCTAAATCCTAGATCCAAACAGCATCAAACTTCATGAATTTTGATCCAGACTTGAACTTTGTGGCTTGGGATCATCTGCTTATTAAGAAAGATGTTTTATGAGCGAAAAAGGGAAACTATGATTATACCATTTATTATAGAGAGAAAATCTTGATGGCATGATGGGATATAAATGTTTTATCAGCCTAAGTTTGGGATGGGCACCTTACTCACAAGATAGGAAGCCATGAGTGAATTACACCGGTCACCCCAAATGAGTACTGATAAAACTTTTACAGCATGGCGCACTATCATGCATTCTGAATATACCACATGTTAATGAAAAACTAGCCAAGGAATTTTTTAGAGTTTTAAATATTTCTTTGAGACTTGTTTTTTTTAAATCCTTTAGACTCCAAAGCCACAAGCCTGAGTGGCCCTGAGTTCCATGAGCAGGGCACAGAGGAAAAGTTAAAACATGAAACATCTCCAAAAATGACCCCAAACTTTCTAAACATAAAAGTGTCACGACTTTAAAGTATGACATGTCAGACCCTTCCAGTACTAGAATGATATAAAATTATAAAGTTATATATAAAATAGTTAGGCAGCTGATATGCTGTGACCACTACCAATCATGCTGACTTCTTTGTGTTTCATTGTTCCCTTGTGTTCTTCAGTCTGTATCTACCTGTTGTCTCTTGTCTTATATTGTAAGCTCTTTGGGGCAGGGACTGTCTTTTTGTTCTGTGTTTGTACAGCACCTAGCACAATAGGGTCCTGGTCTGTGACTGGCATTCCTAGGTGCTATCATAATACAAATAAATAATAGTATTAGTTCCCAATTCTAGCTCCAAAGGGGCATTATATTCTGTTATCTAAAGTAATGAGGGTTTTTTTAATACACAAACTATTATTGGTCCAGAACTGAATCTCACCTCTAATGCCCTTTGGGCAGGAAGGAGGAGACATTTCTTGGGCAGGCCAATTAAAAAAAATAAATGGCACCTGTGTGAAGTTAGTGTGGGTTTGGAATGTTAGAAAATGTCCTGGGGAAAAGGATCAGTCGGCAGGGGGAAGGTGGTCAAAAAGCCTGCTCACCCAAACTCTAGGCCTATTATCTGTTTGTACTGTCGGCACATGTAGAAATTTTGTTCAAAACTTTGTCCTCCCTCCACCAAACAAATGCAGATTTGGGCTGACCAAATCAAGTTGCAAATTCATGTCAAATTTGCCAAATTGTTTCAGTAAATTAAAAAAAAATCTTTATAAAAATTCCAAAAATATTGAAACATTAGATCATTTTGATATTGTCTACCTGAAACATTTTGATGTTTTGATTCAACACACATTTTTTGTTCTGAAAATTCATTTAAATTTTATTTTAAAATATTAGACATTTGTTAGAAAGCTCAAAAACTAAACAAAACGTATTGTTTCAGGTTGAACAAAATGTTTTGCTCTAAGCCAGGGGTAGGCAACCTATGGCACGGGTGCCGAAGGCGGCACGCGAGCTGATTTTCACTGGCACTCACACTGCCTGGGTCCTGGCCACCGGTCCGGGGGGCTCTGCATTTTAATTTAATTTTAAATGAAGCTTCTTAAACATTTTAAAAATCTTATTTACTTTACATACAACAATAGTTTAGTTCTATATTATAGACTTATAGAAAGAGACCTTCTAAAAACGTTAAAATGTATGACTGGCACGCGAAACCTTAAATGAGAGTGAATAAATGAAGACTCGGCACCTCACTTCTGAAAGGTTGCCGACCCCTGCTCTAAGCTAAACAATTTTTTGTTTTGTTTTTGGAATGACCTGATAAAAAAAAAAAGTTATTTGCACAGCTCTAGTCACAGGGGACATATGCAAAAATCTTGTTGCTTTGGGAATTATTATGACACAGTGAAATGTAGTAGTTTGTGGGGGAAATGGTGGCCATTCTGGTGGCATCAGGGTATGCAGGAGACCTGGAACATCCTGACTACAATTGGGCAGCAGAGGCCAAATAGGTCACCTGCATCCATGGGGATTCCAAATCTATTCTGAGATATAATTCTTCTACAAGTAGGTAGATCAGACAGACCAGCTCAGGTAAGGTCGCCTACTTGCTGCCCAGGCTAGTTATTGTGGAGCAAGACTGAGTACCTTTTCAATCTAACCTGGGCTCCAGCTCATGAAATGTGCTCAGACCCATGGAAAAGGAGTTACTATGGATGGCAAGTCCTCTGGCAACCGGCATCTTTTGGAGTTAGATTCCAAAAGGGGTTGCATAGACTAGAAATGAATCCAGAGAGCATTCCCTGGGGGTGGCTCTAGGAAGATACATAACAGGCTGGCAGAGTTTGCATGGAATATCTCCCTCCATCTCCTATTAGTAAGTGTTGGCCTGCTGCAAAAGGGTTAAGATGATTCTGCTGCCACACCCTGATTCAGATAAAGGGAGATGGGAGCAAAAAAAGAGAGGACCACCTAGGGTGTGGGCTGAGCAGTCCTAAGGCAGGAACCCCAGGAGTAGTCCATCTAGGAGGAGGATTGAGCTTGAGCCTTTGTTATATTGTTATTAGTTTCTTTGTTAATCAAGCCAAAGCCCAGGAAGGGGATACTAAAAACAATATACAGAATAAAATAGATTGGGAAAGGCACCTGCTCACATCCAGGCTTTTCAATATTAAAGAGTCCTTGTAGCATAGTTGTACTTTGTGACTGTAAAAGTGGCAGACTGAGTTCATTGTTATGTTGTCTCTATGACTTCCTGATCAAATCTGCTCACTTTACAAGGTGTTTTATTCTCGTCTAACAGCCTGCCCTGCAAGCTCAACCTGTAATTTGGAAGTCAAGCGGAGTTCCTTCTGGCATGAAAAGAGCTCAGTTGTCATTAAGTCACATAACTTATGGCCAGTTTTTCAAAAGTGCTCAACACACAGCAGCTCCAACTGTGACATGTATTTAGGTGCCTAAATAGGAGCTGAGCTCTTTTGAAAATCCGGTGCCATTTTGTGGGTCCTGAACCATTCTGAAAATTCCTTTCTAAATTCTATCCCCATTTAGTCTTAAGCTAAACCACCGGGCCTGATTTTGCTCTCATTCACACCTGTGGATATCAGGAGTAACTGCACTGAAGTCAGTAGACTTACACTGCTTTAAATGAGAGGAGAATTAGGCTCCCTGACTTCACATTTTGGCCCCAATTACATCTGTGTAACACCACTGTTTAGAATAGGGTTGCACAGATGTAATGAAGAACAGACTTTGGCCCTTGACATTTTGCTTATGAAGTGACATCAGAAAACAATCCAGCTGAGGGTCTTGCTGCTGTATTAGTGATGGAGTGGTAACTGGAATAAAAAGTATTAATAAATAATTAAATAAATATTGCCAAAACAATATGCAGGTAAGGATGCCATTTTTACATAGTGACTTTTCAGTACGACTGCACTTCAAAAGTTAGTGTGTTATTTATTGAGACTGCAATATATGGTGTCTGTTTATCATAATACAGTATTTTAGATGCTTAGACTCTTTCTGTATATACACAAGTCAGATATATTTATAGTTAAGTACACTTTTAAGCTTTCCTATGAAGTTTTAAGGGTCTCTGTCTAAAATTACAATATTCAAAAGGATAAATTACTATTCATGAGAATCTCAGCTCACATTAATCAAATGATCCTTAAATCAGAAATACCCTCGCTTCCAAGTTGTCCAATAAACTTGGTTTCCTGTTTTTCCTGTCTTTGTTTTGTCTATAATTCTTTTCACTCTTCAAGTATTTCCTAAATTGGGATTTAAGTCCTATCTGTCAATTCTTGTGCGCAAGAGACTGCTTTCTATGCCAATATAAATGCAAAAAGTCATAAAAGACATGACTGCAAAAGACATTCTTTCCATAACAAAGATCAATCCAACACTTCTACAATTACATAAGGTTAAAGCACTAAGCAATTCATTTGAAACAAGAGAAGAGGACAGGGTGATGTGCTTTAAATGGAGAAATATAAAATCTTCTTAGAAGCTGCCTTTCAAACTACCAACCCTATTATTGTCAGATCCACAATTTAAGTGTTACAAATTGGTTTAATGGCAAAACTAACATAAAATATTGGAGCCAAAGAAAATATAATGCCTCTAATATCTACAAGGTTCAGTATAAACACCACATACGTTAAATGTTGATAGTATTTTTAAAGTTCAGTGCTTCATTCTTTGGATCACATAATAGGAAATAGTGCTCTCTTAATATCAATAGAATTGGCAGATCTATTCATCCTTACACTCAAAGGCTATTTTTATACATACAAAACCATAGCCAAAACAAGTCAGACCTTCTTATTTGCAGAAATTTTAGCTTTTCTTATACTATTATTAGTACCCTCTTACTTATGCATATAACCAAATATAGAACTAAATAGGAAATACAGAAGTCTCCTTGCTTTGACTACACTGGAGAAATTGGGTAAAAGATACTAATTTTATATATTGGCTACTGTCCCTGGCTGACTGGTATCCAAGAATTTCTACTGTCATTGGGCCAGATCCTCAGCTGGCATAAATCAATATAGCTACATTGAAGCCAATGAAGCAACACCAGTTTACATCAGCTGAGGCTCTGAAACATATATGTTTAATTATTTAAAAGATATTAACAAAAATCTTACTCAAAAAATTGCCATGAAACTAAAAGCTTGATGCTCAGATCAAGATGGACTGCTGCATACTAGGAGCTTTAAGTTTTCTTCTTCTCTATGAATCGTGCCTTCATGCTGAAAATGAGACTAGCTGTGGGCTACATAGAAGAACTCTGTGGGCCATAAATGGCCAGAGTCTGCCCTTACCTGCTTCACAAATAGCTCCTACCTGAAGAGAACGATGCTACTTAACATGAATAATGGCAACAGCAACTGGCTCAAAGAGTTTAATGAGGTTGTGCATGACACATCAAGAACAGACCGTGCAGGTGCTGAATGCCCATTTCTTACTTTCTCTCTGGTCGGGACATGGTGCAGGCTGTCTACTTACATTTGCTATTCTTTTTGTAAAAGTGAACACATTCATAGTAGCATCCTCCAGCTAATTGTACTAGGACTGGAATGGCCATATTTGCTGTGAGAAAGTGAACAGTTAGTTTAAATGGTATCAGCAAACCAGAGTGCAGGAATTTGCATATTGTAGTTACAGAAGACTACCATAATGTGATTGACTGCACATATCCATGTTCTCTGATTAGCTGAGTCCATTCCATTTTAGCAAAGTGTTAAAATATACTTCTTGTATACCAATACAGCCACAAAATTTTCTCCAGAACAAGCTGTACATCAAGAATTCTGCAAACTTCCCAGTCTCCTGTTGACATACAGATTTCAATCTACCTAGACATTTGCCCCTCTCTCTCCATCACCAGTCTTTGTGCACCTCACAAACTCTAATAGATGATGTATCTCCAGGCGCAGAGATAAGTAACTAGCAAAAATCTGGTACAGCCAGGAACTGAACCCAAGTTTTTCTGAGTCCTAATACAATGTTTTAACAAGAGCTCTTTCCTAGTTTGCCTTTTCTCTCACTATGACACCTGCTAGAACTGGTTTATTTTTTACCCGAAAATGTTTTCCACAGGAAAATGAAGTTTCAGTGAAATCAACATTTTCCCTATTTTTCGCTTTCTGCCAGGAAAATTCAAAACAATTTTTTTTTATTTCAATTTTAAATGTCATTTCCCCCTCGGTTTTTGGAAGCCAAAGAATTTAAAATTTCCATTTAAAGTTACTGGATCATCAGAGATTTGTTTCTCTTTTTCCTCCCTTTAAAAAAACAAAAACAAAAAAATCTCTGTTCCCTTCTCCTCTCCCCACTTAATTTTTTTTTTTTTTTTACACACTGGAAAAGGGGAGGGGGGGGCTTAAAATGTGAGAAAGTCTGTATGTGGGAACCTTATTTCCACTTTTTTTTAATATTTTCCAATTGGAAAAAGTTGGAAGACAATAAGGAAATATTTAAAAGTAGGTTTTTGAAATATTAATTGAAAATTCCCCTTGGAAACCAAAACTTCATAGTCAAAAACTTTCAAAAGCAATTTTTCATTTTCCAGCTAGCTCTAATGATGGTCATCATCATTTTTCACAATCAACATTAAGTAATAACATACCTGCATTCTTTGGATTCAGAAATAAATGGCAGAGAACTGCAATGTCTTTTTTGACTTGCCCATTCATTACCACTCTTGCAGCATTTTTCCACTGAATTTTCTATAGAAATGAACACACACACAAAAAAAAATCAGAATATTTAATAGGACCTTAACAAACAGTGTCGAGTCTGCTAATAATTACTACAGTTGACAGCCAATTACTTTTTCCCTGTGCACCCTGGCTACGGTTGAAATGGCACACTTATGCAGTAGAAAGGGATGCTCAAGTGAGGGGTTGTATTTTAATTATATTTAACATGTTTATTATGGTAGTGCCAACCAAGAGTGGGGCCTCATTGTGCTAGGTGCTGAACAGACAGAGTTGTAGATGGTTTCTGCCACAAAGAGCTGACTAGACAAGACAGGCACAGGTTGGGGAAGGAGGAGAACACACAAGCTGAGTGGACAATGTGATGGTAGCAAATGTCATGTTAGTTCCATGATTATTTGGGGATGCTGGGAGTGAAGGGGACAGGATAAATGGGAAGAGGCTAAGAGGGGAACTGTGAAATGAAGCTGAGGTGAAGAGAATGTGAGGAAGGGTAAGGATTGGAGCCAATTAACACAGGGCAGAAAAAGTCCAGACAAAATTGAAAAAAAGTTCTCTGAATGTCCAGAGATCCATTGCTTCCGCTTTGGTTGCTTTTGCCCCCTACCACCTGGAGTCTCTTGCTGGCTCCTCTCTGCAGCCCGCATGGTAGGATATATTAGAAGCTTGTCCTGAGTCCAACTGCTGCACCTAATTATCCTTAAATGGAGCAGACTGTAGATACCCTTATCCTTTAATATGAAGATGTAGGACAGGGACCGCAGCTCCCAGCATGCAATAGTCCATTTCCCACCCAGATCAAGATGGAGCACTGAATACTGGAAGGAACCGTCATCTCCCTGAATTGCACTCTTTAATGTTGAAGGTGAGGGCAGCCATGAGCCACACTGTATAACACAGAGGAAGCATTTGACATCCCTCCTCAGCAATATAAGGACGATATTAATTATAAGTGAATTTACGTAACTTCCTTACTTCCTGAACATCTAAAATGTTGATTCTTTAAGAGTGTCTACAATCAACTATATATGCAGAACTATCTTCAGAGAAAGCTAGAGGCAAATTTATATAACATTTTGGCCACTCAATAAATAAATAAATATACAGTTGATATAAATAGTGGAAGTCAGAGGGAAACTGATAAAAAAATAAAAACAAATCAAGCTAATGGAGATGGTTATTTAATTTTAATAGTATTTGTACAGAATTACCTGATTTAGCAAACCTAAATACTGTTAATGAGTCGACAAGGGTCACAGGTCTGTTTCATGTGCAAAGGTTCACCACACAGCAGGTATGTTAGAACTTGGACTAAAGCAAGAGTCACATTTTCTTATTATTAGAGTCCAGTCACTGAACACTTCACTGAACATGCTCCGGGCAGAAATACACACTCTGGAGGAAGAGGCTTGTGATTAGAGCTATTTCTAATGTAAAGTTCCTGTTAATTTATCTTTGTTTTATACAGGTTCTGGTTGTTGATTTTTTTAAATTATATAATAAATAAGATATTTTCATTCCTGGGTCATGCAGTGATTTACAAAGGAAGGCAAATATCACCCCCATTTTATAGATGGAGAAACTGTGGTGCAGAAGGATGAAGTGATTGCTCAAAGTCACACTTTGCATCAGTGGCAGAATAGGAAATAGAACCCACGTCACCTGATTCCTAGCCCAGTGTTCTGGCCACTGGACCATATTGACTCCCCATATAATTGTCTCCTGGAAGTGACCATTTCCTTCTCCTCCTGTAATGCACCAACACAACTCAAAAACAATGGGTGAAATTCTGGCCCCATTGAAGTCAATGGTAAAATTCCCACTGATTTCAGTAGGTCCAGGATTTCATGCAACTATCTGAAAGACAGCTATGGCTTACAGTACTACAAAGAAAATCAAAGTCTGGTAAAGAACTGCCTGTGATGGGAGACATGGAAGTGATATATGGAGTCTGGTCTCCTGCCTGGGTGTGAGTGACCCATGTATATAAAGTCTGGTGCTCTTCTCCTGCAAGTGCACTGTTAGCAAACACTGAGTGCTTCGGGCTTAATAAAATTTGTTATGAATGACCACATTTTACTGCTGATGTTTGCAATTAATTTTACCCAGACTGAAAAATGATTCACGTGAAGTGCAGAGCTGGCCCTAGGTTTTGCAGGGATCTGTTTGGCAGGGTCCTCAGCCACATTCCTCCTGAAAAGGACAACCCTTGCCCATGGCCACTGCTTCTCCCTCTGGCAATACACCCCTACTCCAACCAAGTAACTAGAGAATTTAAAACAGGCCCAGCAATGCCATTTAAAATGCAGACATATGTCCACACAGGGGAGATCTGGACTGCGGAGGGAAACCTGCAGTTCACACTACAGTTCATACCATCTAAAGAACCTGCCACAGCCCTCTTGAGAAGAAAAGGAAGTTAAAAAACAAGCAATACAAAAAAGCCTACCTTGAGGCCATTCTTCTAAAACATAATGGAATAATAAAATGAGGAGAAACATTTTTGGTGTTTTTGCTTTGCTGTTTGCCTTTACAATTGGCATTTATAGACAAGTTTACTTTTGCAAGATTCCAGAATCTGTTTGCATCTGATTTACTCTCCTGAAGTGAAATCCTGGCCCCACTGAAGTCAATGAGAGCTTGTCAGTGATTTCAATGAGGGTTCTGTCCAGGGGCCAGGATTTCAATCCTGTACTTTGGCACCAAGAGGTTCTAATAACTACTTAGAAAAAAGATGGGGAAGAAAAGAAAAAAAGATGGATGTAGAACATGTGTTGGTTTTTCCAAACATACTGAGACTGAATTTCTTCTTCCCTCTCTCCTCCATGGATGTTATGGTGTTCTAGACAAAGAAAGATTTACCCAAGCAGTGGAAGAAATGGCTTCAAAAGATGTCGACATCTAAGTCACTTTCTACCTCTCAATTAAAAACAAAAGATTGATTTCTCCTTTCTAAACTTGAGAGGTATTATGATTAACAGGCTTTGTGAGATGCTATTATACAATCATCTGTTATCAGTCCTGCTGATGTGGATTAAGGCCATGATCCAAAGCCCAGTGAAGTCAATGGTGATCTTAAAATTGACTTCAATGGGCTTTGGATCAGGCGCAAACAGCCGTTTTTAGTTAGAGGGAGTAACTATGTTTTGTGTTATGTAGAGATTAAGTAACATTGTAAAAATTGTTTAGGCAAGAATCTTGTTGAAGTGAGAGATAAGGACTGAGTGATTTAAGGTTTTGTTATTCTATGGCTGCCATGTTAAAAAAATTGGATGGAAACATTCTGTGGATCGGTTAAAGTTCACGGGATACCAGATCAGGATTCAAGTAACTAGTAAGCATGTGGGCTAGGAAGTGCCAGTGAGGTTTATAAAGCAGAAGCATAACATGGATTATATTTTATTTATGTTCCAATGATATAGGAATGGTTCTTTCTGTGGAGAAAAATGTTACTTTGGCTGCCTCTTAACTGCAACTTTTACATCCCTCTCCATTTCAAGTTATGTCTGCCCCACAGCAAATTTGATGTCCAATTGTCACAACCATTCTGCCAAGGAATGGGATGTGAAAATACACCATGAACCTGAATTTGGAATCTTGTCTGTGATAAGAATCTGGACTTTGGAAAGTCCATGATGTTTGTATTTTATACTGCTGTATTACTTGCAACAGTTCTACAGCATGTCACTGTAGTATTGAATGACTCCAAGTAAGCTTCATAAAAAGATAAAAGATATATATTTAAAAAATATATAATTTTAAATATATTTTTTAACATGGCAGCCATAGAATGTGTGTGTATATATATATATATTAGTTATTCGGGTGCTGATATAAAAACACCCTTGCTGCATCAGGTCCTCTTCTCTATTACTAAGCTCAAGTAAGAAGCAGCTATAAACTTAGACAGCAGTGTGAGGGAAATGCCAGCACTGGGATTTAGTATTCAGTATTCTGTGAAGAGTCAATAGTGAGATTTTTGTTAAATAAGAGGATATGATAAGGGCAATTTCCACATATACTTAAGGTACTTTGTATGTGACACTAAAATGTGGGTCTAGCTGAATTTTTCAAATTATTAATATTTTCCCCCCTTATCTGAGACTGTGCCATTCAATTCAGTTATATTATAATCACATTGTTACTCTGCCATTATTTTGCTCAGATCTATCTCCCCACTTTTATTTTGCTGAATGATACCAGATAACATGAAATTTAAAGTTTAATTGTCTGTGACATCTTTGAATGTTTTAAGACATTTAGCTCAGAACTCATTAGCATCTCCCAAAGTTATATAGACAAATTATCAGGTTCTCAGAGAATAGTCTTGTGTAAATGACTCAGGCCAGTGGGTCAAAATGAGCTATTTCTGTCAGTAGACATGGATAATTTGAAGAATAAATGTATTAACTTTTTTCCTGATTGAAGAAATGTAGATTGAGGTTCTCCTTTAACTCAATAAAAGAAATCAGCACATTAATTTTTCTTTTTTTAGAGTGTAGCAATGCACTCCTGATTATGACAATGAATTAAGAATTATAGAGTACCTTAAATGCTATACAAACACTAACCTAATATCACCTCAGTCAGGCTTAGATATGATGCCCATCTTCCAGTGAGACTAGCCCAAAGGAGAGGAGCAAAGACCAGACCAGACACACCCTGAGGAGTTCTTGTCCATCAGGTCACCTCCTTGACTAGGAAACAGTAAATTGATTGTGAAGTAAGGAAAAGACCTGTTCAAAAGCCAAAATAACAGCTGGATACACTAGTCTTTACTTAGATTGTAAGCTCGTTGGGGCAGGGACTAGCTGTGTGTTCTGTATTTGTACAGTGCCTAGCACAATAGGATCCTAATCCATGACTAAGGGTACATCTACAGTGCAATAAAACACACATGGCTGGCCCGTGTCAGCTAAGTCAAGCTTGTAGAGCTCAGGCCATGGAGCTATTAAATTGCAGTGTAGACGATTGGGCATGGGCTGGAGCCCAGGCTCTGAGGGTATGTCTACACAGCAAAGAAAAACATGCAGTTGGCCTGTGCCAACCAACTTAGGCTCCCGAGGCTGTATCATTGCTGTGTAGACTTCCGGGCTCAGGCTGGAGCCTAGGCTCTCGGACTCTCCCACCCTGCAGGGTCCTAAAGCCCAGGCTCCAGCCTGAAAGTCTACATCACAATGAAACAGCCCCACAACCCGAGCCTGAGTTGGCGGCACAGGCCAGTCAACGGTGTCTAGTAGCTGTAAAAACAACGAGGAGTCCTTCTGGCACCTTAGAGACTAACAAATTTATTTGGGCATACGCTTTCATGGGCTAAAACCCACTTCATCAGATGCATGGAGTGGAAAATACATTAGGCAGGTATAAATACACAGCACATGAAAAGATGGGAGTTGCCGTAACAAGTGGGGGTGGGGTCAGTGCTAACGAGCCAATTCAATTAAGGTGGAAGCAGGCTATTCTCAACAGTTGACAAGAAGGGGTGAATACCACGGGAGGAAAAAATCACTTTTGTAGTGCTAATGAGGCCAATGTGATCAAGGTGGCCCATTTCAAACAGTTGACAAAAAGGTGTGAGTATCAGCAGGGGAAAATTAGTTTTTGTAGTGACACATCCACTCCCAGTCTTTATTCAGGCCTAAGTAGCTAGTCTAGTATTCAGTCTAGTAGCTGTGTAGACATACCCTGAGATCCTGTGAGGGGGGAGAGTCCCCGAGCCTGAACGTCTACACTGCAATTTTATAGCCTTGCAGCACAAGTCAGCGGACACGGGCCAGCCATGGGTATTTTATTGCAGCGTAGACATACCTCAAGGGTATATCTACACTGCAAAAAAAACCAAAAAAAACCCCGCAGTAGAGAGGCTCAGAGCCCAGGTCAACTGGCTCAGATTCATGGGGATCAGACTACCTGGCTAAAAATAGCTATTTACACAGTCTCACTCAGGCTGGAGCCTGGGCTCAGAGGGCTGGCAATCGGGGTGGGTCTCAGAGCCCCAGCTCCAGTCTGAATGGGAATGTCTACACTGCTGCTTTTAGCCCTGTAGCACAAGCCCCATAAATTCAAGTCAGTTGCTATCGTGGGGGGAGGGGGGAAGGGTTAAGTGTAAATGTACCTATAGGCTCCTTGGTAACACAAATAAATAAAAAATAATAGATTCTCCTATAGACCCTATATTTGCAAGGTAAGTGATGCTTGTTTGATGACTTGTTGTTGAGACCCAACAGCAGCTCTTTGGAATCCATAGAAGAGTTTCACTGGAAATAAAAATAATATATGGAGAACTTTTAAAGATTCTAAAGTAACTTCTGTAAAGTACAAAGAACAGACATATCTCTCATGTGAGAGCAAGGCAAGGGGGTTACATTTTGTAAATGTCTGAATCCATGCAAGTCCTGCTACTTTCTGAGCTACATCAATAGGGGAAATAAATTTGCTCATCCAGAAAAGCGTTTATCAGACACTGGAGTTGAATTCAAAATGCTTCCCATATTACTACATTGCATTGACTAAAGATAACTCTTAACATAGCTGTCCTTGAAGCGTGTTGGTGTATTTCTCAAGTGGATTCATTGCCCTGTGTGGCAGATGAGTATGCCACTGGTACACATTTTCCCTTATATTTAGGGTCCTATCAAATTCACGTCCATGAATAATGCATCACAGACCTTGGAATCTGGTCTCCCCCTGTGAAATCTGGTCTTTTTTGTGCTTTTACCCTATACTATACAGATTTCATGGGGGAGACCAGTGTTTCTCAAATTGGGGGTCCTGACCCAAAAGAGATTTGCATGGGGGGGTCACAAGGTTATTTTAAGGGGTACCTTCAGAGCTGGGCGGTCAGAGAGCAGCGGCTGTTGGCCGGGCGCCCACCTCTGAAGCGCAGAAATAAGAGTGGCAACACCATACCATGCCATCCTTACTTCTTTGCTGCTGCCGGTGGCAGCACTGCCTTCAGAGCTGGGCTCCCAGCCAGTAGCCGCCACTCTCTGGCTGCCCAGCTCCGAAGGCAGCACCGCCGCCAGCAGCAGCGCAGAAATAAAAAGAGCAGTACCACAACCCCCCCCTCCACCCCACACACACAATAACCTTGTGACACCCCCCCTCCACACAACTCCTTTTTGGGTCAGGACCCCTACAATTACAACATCTGAAATCATGAAAATTTACTATTTTTAAAATCCTACCACCGTGAAATTGACCAAAATGGACCGTGAATTTGGTAGGGCCCTACTTATATTGCTTCCTCCCTTCTCCCCTAAAGACACAGAACATGACATTTAGAGATGCTGCCTTGACCTCCTCTCCTCTTCTTCACTGAAATTGCTCTGACAAAAGTTTCTAAGCCACGTTTTTTTCTAGCAAAAACTTACAGCCTATAATCCTTTCCCATCCTTCTTGATCTCTTTGCTGCTTTCAGCACTGTTCGTCACTCCCTTCCCTTCCTTCAGTTTTCATGGCACCAACCTCCACTGTTTTTCCTACTGCCTCTGATCACTCTTTCAGTTTCCTTTTGTGGATCCTTCTCCCCACTTTTTTTGTTCTTTGGGTGGTTTCCAAAAGGTTCTGGCCCCCTCTTTTCTCCATATATTTTATCCCTGAGCTACCTTATTTACTCACATGATTGCAAATATCTCCAGGGTGATTACTTTACATCTTCTTCCACCTATCTATATTGCAGTCTAGGTGTCTGACATTTCCTCCTGGATGCCTCACTAACAGCTTATGCTTAGCTCAGCAAAAATAAAGCCACTTATTTTTCCTCCTAAACCTTCTCTGCTTGTACCAATTTCCATTACTGTCAGCAACACAACATTAAACCAGGGTTCATCTTTCTTTTCGCATATCCAGACCATGTGCACATCCCGCAGTTCATTCCTCCATATCTTGAAGATAAGAACTTTCCATTTTATCCCCACAGCTAAAACTCTTGCTCATGTCCTGACTATTTTTCATTTTGATTACAACTTCCTCCTCTGACCTCCTCTATACCCACTTTATTCCCCTTTGGTCCATACATAGCATGAATGTTAAAACTGTCTTCCTCATCTATGATCTGACCACGTCACCGTCCTCTTTGAATCCCTCCATTGACACCACATATCCACTGTATCAAGTTTAAATTTCTTTTTGACCCTTCATACTACCCGCAGCCTACTTTACTATGTAAAGCAAAGACCCATATTTTATTTTAGAAACTATTAATTCAGATGTTGTAGAACAGGTTGATTTTTAACAGGAGTATTTATTAAAAACACATGTGAACCTAATATGAAACTTGCAGTTACTGGCTAAAGCAAATAAATAAATATCCACCAACCTGTTATCAAATTATGCCTAAAATCTGACAAAGTACAAATATATTGCAGTAACTTGATATGGATTTTCATCTTGGATTTCACAACCATGTTAGATTTCAATTATACAAATGAAAAACAAGAGTTTACCATGTTGCCATTCCCAGATTACAATAAGATGTCAGGTTTGATTTAAAAAAAAAAAGGCTAATAAAAATTGGAAATTCAATTGAAAACTGTACTTTGGAGACTGCAATCATTTTAGAATTATAGTGTTTATAAAATAACCTTTAGGGATTTGTAAGAGCACCACTTCACCCCCGAATTAAGATAAGAAAGCACAGATTTAGGGCTATGTCTACACTGCCCTGCTCTTCAGACTACGGGGTCATGAATAGCACTGCGCACCAGTGCCGCACTGTAACGCCTCCGTGTGGATGCTTTGAGCATGAACTAAAAGATTCCTAGTTTGCATTAACATTGTCCTCTTCAAACAGGACTCTGTTAATATGCTCTAGGAACCTTTTAGTTCACCCCACAGTAACCACATGGGGGAGTTACTGCACAACACTTTGGTGCACACTGCTATTCATGGCCCCATAGTCTGAACTTCAGGGCAGTGTAGACATAGCCCTTGTCAGTCCTTTATAAGTTCTACTTCCCCCAACAACCCTTATAAGATTTACTACTGAAAAAAGCACATGTAAAAATCATAATCTTAAAATAAAAAACTCATTCCACAAAGTCACTGGAATTTTTTTTATTACAAACTATAAGCTCACACTGACTAGACATTTCCAGATGTTGAGTTATGCTACATTATCTGTGTGTAGTACCAAGACATACCAAAGACCCAGCCTGATGAATTGCTCATTCATTGACTTGACACAATCATGTAATAATCATGTAATAATCCATTTTATTCAGTGAGCAGTGGTTTCAAGCAGAGTAAGTTGTAAGTTACAAATAATATATGGTCCTTGCTGTAAAATCTTAGTCACTATTATAGAGTTTCTAAACTTTATATGGTCTCCAATTTTGCAAAGATTTATGCACATGCTTAACTTTACACACTAAGAACAAGTCCTGTTGAAGTGGGTGCCTTCTTGTCTTTGCAGAATGAGAGCCTTAGTTATGAGAAGTTGCATTACATTTGATAGCACACACACTAACACCAAGAAGAACAATTAAGAGAAGTGACAGTAACAGGTCCTTGCTCTTGATGTTGACTGTATGTATATGCAGAAGATGCAGTTGTATTAGTAATGTGATTATTAGTGTACATTATAGCTATTTATGTAAAAAACACCCTAATTGGTCCATTGGCCTGCACAAATAGATGTTGCTGCAAAGTAATTCATAAAAATTACCTTATTTAATGTTTATATTTATGAAGTTTTAGAACAATCTCTTAGTTGAATTAAGACCAAGATTTCCAAAATGGGTGTTCAATGGAAGGACCTTCAGTCCCTGTTTAGGCACCTAAATCCCATGTTTTGATTTTCAGAAGTGTTTAGTACACAGGAGCTATCAATGAAGTCAAAGAATTTTTTTAAAATCAGATAATGGATTTAGATGCCTAAATATGGAGTTAGAAGCCAAATATGAGGGACCCATTTCTGATAATCTTGAGCATACACTGTACTCACAGACCAGTAATCAGAAATATAAATTCAGAGATTTTAAAAAATTTACTCAGTAGTTGAGGTAAAATGTGCAATGAAGTCATAATGTGAAATTAGTAAACATTTTACAACAGTTGTTCATAATAATTTTAATTATTCAAAATAGCCAGTAGAATAGATCAAAAGCATGTTTTAAAAAAATTGTGTTCTGTTGTCTGAACAAACTGAAAAAGTTCTGTAACTGCTATCTTCGGATTATCGCAGTAGATATTGCTTTCCTAGCCTTTTTTTTTTCTCCTCCTTCCCTACTTCTTGGGGAGTCGGGGAGGTGTGGAACTGGCTAATGCCTGTCTTTTTAAAAAGTAAAATCTGTATGCTGACTGTGACAAGTGCTGTGCTACAAGAGAATTTGCAAACCCAATATATTGTGATAGTAACTGATAATTTGCTTCATTGGTTTTTATCTGTCATTATTTGATTATACATTTTATTGGCCAGGGTCAGGGACCATGAATTTGCATGTGTTTGTACAGCACCTATCATAATGAAACCCCGATTCTGAATGGGCCTCTTGGTGCTGCTGTAATATAAATACTCATATCACTTCTTTGGATTGTTGCGAAGAACTGGCTATTATTACATATAAAGTAACCACTTTTCCACCTTCACACACCTTCGGAATTCTCCATTGAACTGAACCAAATTAGAGCCTTTCTTCTGTAAGGAATTGATTTGAAGTAATTCATCTTTTGTAATTTAGTTTTCAATTAATTCAATTGGTCATCTTTCATGAGAATTAATTTTAAAATACAGTTTTGTATTAAATCAAACCACTCATTTACTGAATGTCAATGTATATTTGTTCCCTTTTCAGACGGTGCTGATTTCAATGTAAGTAAAACCTATGATGTTTCAGGCTTTGAATATTCAAGAAGCTGCTGTGCCTTACCTTTATCAGAGAAAAATGGAGTTTAAAACATATCAAGCAAGAAAGCCTTGATTCTAACCAAGATACTATTTCACAATTCATTGTAATGCTGATTTTAAATGTAGGTGGGCCCAGACATCACTGACCACCCAACATATGTAAATAGCAGTGCCAAGTAAATCATTCATTTAGGGCAGTGGTTCTCAACCTGGGGGTCGTGAGCCCCAGGGAGGTCGCAGGACAGGTTTAGGAGGGTCACAAGTCCAGGGCCAGCGTTAGGGGGTGGCAAGCAGGGCAATTGTCTGGGGCCCTACGCCACAGATAAGTTACATGCTTCAGCCCCCCAGGGCAGGCAGGCAGGGGCTTCGGCCTCAGACCTGAAAGGGGTACAGTAGTCTGGACAGGTTGAGAACCACTGATTTAGGGCACAGTATTTCAAGGTACTGAATGCCCTTGAAACTCACTTTCCCCAGGAATTGAAATTAGAGGGGGTACTGGAATTTTAAGGGTGTGTGTGTGTGTGTGTAAAACAACTACATTGGCAACACTGGATGGCAACATCGGATGTAACATCTGGCCACTGGGTGGGAAATGGGGGAGTTCAGGGGGGGTGTTTGTAGGGAAATCCAGTCTCCAGGAGCTGCGGGTGCTCAGCACTTATCAATTGAGTTTCCATAGGCAGGTCAGGAGGAACTCCGTAGTTGTTCCATTGAGCCCTTTAAATACCCCAAAAGAAATGTAACCACATTCTTAAAAAAACAAAACCCCTCAAGTCCGTTTCACTCTTTGGGGCGATGGGCAGTTACCTTTCCCCCTGGCCGCCAGGACATGCCCTGGGGCCAAGGTTTCCCGCCTCCCAGGGCAATCAGTGTCCCGGCCGGGCACTACAGGGACCAGCTTCCCCGTGCCCCACTGGTGCGGACTCCTGGGCCCAGGCTACCCAGGGAGCAGGCTCCTCATGCCCCGGCTGGGGTGTCCGGCGGGCTCGGACCTACCTTGCCCCGCCAGCAAAGGGACCAAGCTGAGGGGTAGGAGCAGCTGCAGCAGCCGGGTCCCGCGCAGATTCTCCATCAGCAGCTCCGGGAAGGCAGAGAACGCGGAGCAAAGCGGGGCTCGCCTCTCCTGCAGCGCCCAGCCGGCTCCCCCCTTGTCGCTGCTGCTTCTCGTGTTAGCCCAGCAGCCGCCTGAGACCGGTTGGGAAGGACCCCCCACTCAGCAGGCTTCCCGGCGAGGGAATGCACTGCCTGCCCTTTTAATGAGACCGCCTGCAAGCGCTGAGCGGAACAGAGCCGCCACGGGAGCCCGGAGGCAGAGACCCTGCTGTTGCTGGGACCCCCTTCTCGTCTGCCCCAGCGTTGCAAGCTCGGGGAACTTTGCAGACACTGAGTAGGAACCTAGTGGCCAATTGTTTGGTTGAAAGGCAGGCAGCAAATTCTCTGGATGCCAAGTGCAGGCGAAACCCGCAAACAAAACGAAATGCAGAAAAATCCAAGAAAACCACCTGGCCCGGCGGAGGGGGAAGGAGGAGGGTTAAACCTCCGGAGACTTTTTCCCCGTCTTTCTGCAGATTTTCCTCCAATCACAATGTTGTGAACAAGGAGGATTTAAAAAGCAAAGCACCAGTGATGTTTTCCAAAGTCTCAGTGAAACTCATTGGGGAAAAAAAAAATCAAGGTGACAGTCTTATTTGCAATAAAACTGGTCAGCGCTGTGACATACCGATGCTATCTGCAAAAGGTCTCCTTATCTTGTTTAAACAGGACACACAAACACTGTGATCTTTGGTCAAAGGAAGATCTAGGGTTGACTGAATGCATCAGTGTGGCTATGCAGCAGGGTTGCTGCTAGGATTTTATGATATCCTGGGGGGTAAATGTTACCAGAGAGCCAATGGCACACGGAAACATGTGGGGAAGCGGTTGCCCTCCCACACACTTTGGCCCCATGCCTGCAAACACTTAAGCCTGCCCCAACTTTCCTTACATAAATTGTTTGACAGTCAGTGGTCCTGAGATTGGGCCCTGGGAGTGGATCTAGATTCACTCTCCTTGTATTCCAAAAGAGCTTGGGGGTACGAGTTATTTTATTCTATGTGATTAAAATACAAGTTTAGGCCAGGTTGTGAACCCCATATGTACACTAATGAGCACTTAGACAAATACCCACATTAAGTGGGACTATCTGCATTAGTAACTGCTGGCCAGTGTAAGGCATTCACAATGTAGCCCTTTACTATCTCTCCTCAAAAATGTAGTGACCCTCATGTCCCGGTGGAGAAAGCATTTGAGATACCAATGTTTACAAGTATCCAGGTTGTTTCTGCCCTTTTGTTTCTTCTTTCCCTCCTCCTCCTGTCATTGTCTCTCCACCCTTCTTTCTGTGTTTGTGTCTTGCAAAAGCTTTGCATTTCTCTTATTTCCCTCATGCCCATATCTACCTTTTTTCCTCCCCCATTTCTCTTTTCCCCCGTCTTCCCTCTCTCTTTGTCTCTTCTTTTAGGTCCCAATCCAACTCCCACTGATTTTAATGGCAGTTGGATTGGAAACTTGCAGAGTAGACAAACAGAAGCCCTTTACATGTTGAAAGGGCTTCAGGGGGCAACTGACTAGGATCATACAAAGCCTTGTCTACACCTTGCACCAGTTGAATTCAAGCAGTGCAAGCCTCCATGTGAGATCTTGTAAAATAGTGGCTTATTTTATTTTACCTTAAATCTGCTCTTAATTGACTTGAACTAAACTGAAATACACTTGGTATAAATCAAAATAAGTGTGTCCACACAGCCATTTGCACTGGGTTGACTAAGGGCTTGTCTACATGGGAGTTATTCCTGATTAACTCTGTTGTGTGTGGATGCTTTTATTCTGGAATAAGAGTGCTGTATTCCAAATTAATTTAATTCATGCATGGAGTTAATCAGGAAAGTTAATCTGCTTTAAATTTACACCCTACTTTATTCTAAATTAACTTTAATGTGTAGACAAGCCCTAAATCAGTTTAAAAATCACACATTAACGGCTTGTCTACACATAGAGTTCTCTCTGTTTAACTCCATGTGTGGACACTTATTTCAATTCCTGGCTAAGGGCTTGGCTACACTTGCAGATGTACAGCGCTGTGAGTTAAACCTGCCTTCATACAGCTGAGTAGGGAAAGCGCTGCAGTCTGTCCACACTGACAGCTGACAGCACACTGGCGTGGCCACATTTGCGGCACTTGCAGCGGCATTGGGAGCGGTGCATTATGGACAGCTATCCCACAGAGCACCTCTTCCCATTCTGGCGCCGTGGGTTGTGGGAAGGGGGCGGAGGGGTGGGGCATTCTGGGTCCTGTCCCAACGCCCCGTGATGCATCGCTTCACATCCCAGCAATCCCTGTGTTTCCGTCCACATTTGTTGCCCTTTGTCGCCATCTTTCAACGGTTTCTGTGCAGTGCGATCTGTGTTCCATTTCGGTCTGCGGGAAATGGAGCCCGAACTGCTGAGGAGTATGCTGACAAGTCTCGCCAGCACGTCACGTTTGGCAGTCGAGCTATTCCTTAAGATCCAAAGTGACAGTGAGGAGTCCGACTGTGACGTTGTGCAGTCTATATGATTTTGTAAAAACATGATAATAAGTGAATATAATGTAATTGGAATAGTTTTATAAAAACATGATAATAAGTGAGTATAATGTAACTGGAATATGCTTCATGCAAAAGGTATCATCACAAAGCTTATAATCTACTGAGAGTGATCATCCTATTTGTATAAATGTACCACTCTTGTATCTAAAACTAGAAATATAAAATATAACTCTGAGGGCCTATTGTAATTATGCAAAGTGTGGGCCATTAATGGTGGTTTGGAATCTTGATGACTCCCATTAACCAGAGCCATTGTCTGCAGATGGCTGTATTTACCTGTGAGTCTTCCTGTATATGTGTGTGCTGGCAAGTGAGTAATGAAGCCTTGCAGTGACATGTGATCATGTCACCTGAACTGGAATCCATCTTTAACCTGGTGCTTTTCCAGTGAGGGGTGGGGGAACCCAGAGGGACAAAGGATTCCCGCCTTATGCAAAAGATATATAAAGGGGTGGAAGAGAACAGAGAGGGGAGAGGAGCCATCATGAAGAATCCCCTAGCTATCACCTGAGCTGAAACAAGAGCTGTACCGGGGAAAGAATTGTGCCCAGGCCTGGAAGGTGTCCAGTCTGAGAAAAAACTTACTGAAGCATCTCTGAGGGTGAGATTATCTGTATTCAGTTTGATTAGACATAGATTTGCGCATTTTATTTTATTTTGCTGGGTGACTTACTTTGTTCTGTCTGTTACTACTTGGAATCACTTAAGTCCTACTATCTGTATTTAATAAAACCACTTTCTACTTATTAATTAACTCAGAGTATGTATTAATACCTGGGGGAGCAAACAACTGTGCATATCTCTCTATCAGTGTTATAGAGGGCGAACAATTTATGAATACAGGGTAAAACGGATTTATTTGGGTTTAGACCCCATTGGGAATTGGGCATCTGAGTGCTAAGGGCAAGCACACTTCTGTGAGCTGTTTTCAGGTAAACCTGCAGCTTTGGGACAGGTGATTCAGACCCTGAGTCTGTGCTGGAGCAGATGGGTGTGTCTGGCTTCACCAAGACAGGGAGCTGAAGCCACCGAGCTGGCAGGGAGAACAGGAACAGAGGTAGCCTTTGCACATCAGTCTGGCAGCTCCCAAGGGGGGTTCTGTGATCCAACCCGTCACACCAACGATGATAGTGAGTCGCGTAACGCGTACGACACAAAATTGCTTGTGGCATTCACGGACATGCTCAGCACCGTGGAATGCCGCTTTTGGGCTCTGAAAACAAGCACTGAGTGGTGGGATCACATCGTCATGCAAGTCTGGGATGACGAGCAGTGGCTGCAGAACTTTCGGATGAGAAAAGCCACTTTCATGGGACTGTGTGAGGAGCTCACCCCCACCCTGCGGCGCAAGGACACGAGATTGAGAGCTGCCCTGCCGGTGGAGAAGCGGGTGGCTATTGCAATCTGGAAACTGGAAACTCCAGACAGCTACCGATCGGTCGCGAACCAGTTTGGAGTGGGAAAGTCAACCGTTGGAATCGTGTTGATGCAAGTTTGCAGGGCCATTAATCGCATCCTGCTCAGAAGAACCGTGACTCCGGGTAACGTGCAGGACATTGTGGATGGCTTTGCACAAATGGGTTTCCCTAACTGTGGAGGGGCGATAGATGGGACGCACATTCCTATTCTGGCACCATCCCACCTAGCATCCAAGTACGTTAATCGGAAGGGGTATTTCTCTATGGTTCTCCAGGCGCTTGTGGATCACCGTGGGCGTTTCATTGACATTAACACAGGCTGGCCCGGAAAGGTGCATGATGCACACATCTTTCGGAACACTGGCCTGTTCAGGAAGCTGCAGGCCGGGACTTTTTTTCCAGAGCGGAAGATCACAGTAGGGGAAGTCGAAATGCCCATTGTGATCCTTGGAGACCCCGCTTACCTGTTAATGCCGTGGCTCATGAAACCCTACACAGGGAGCCTTGACAGTAGCAAGGAACGGTTCAACTACAGGCTGAGCCGGTGCCGAATGACTGTGGAGTGTGCTTTTGGCCGTTTAAAGGACCGCTGGCGATCTCTGTATGGGAAGCTGGACTTGGCCGAAAACAGCATCCCCGCGGTTATATCCACGTGCTGTACCCTCCATAATATTTGCGAAGGGAAGGGTGAAAGGTTCAGTCAGGCATGGACCTCCGATGTTCAACACCTGGAGGCTGAATTTGCACAGCCAGAGAGCAGGGCTATTAGAGGGGCCCAGCATGGGGCTGCAAGGATTAGGGATGCTTTGAGGGAGCAATTTGAGGCTGAAAACCAGCAGTAATGTCTGGTGTCCTGTGGTTACAATGTTAGTAGGAATCTGTGTTTGCTATGCTGATTTGCAGTGCCTGTTTCCTGGGCTAAGGTATCTTTTACTTTATGCAATAATAAAGAATGTTTTCAAAACCAAAATATCCATTTATTGAAAAGAAAATTCATTTATTGAAAGAAACACAAATGTTTGGGAATCAGAAAGGGCAAGGGGGTGGGGTGGGGAACGGTACAATCACAGATTTGCATATGTCCTGTCTGGAGTGCTGTGCAATGAGTGCTGCACTTCAGGATGGCTATACTGCATGGTGATGGGGGTTGAGTGCAGTGGGTAAAGGTCGTAGTTCTCAGGGCTGGTTGGTGAAGATACAGGTGTTGGAGGCAGCTGGTGGCGGTAAGAACCCGGATGTTGGGGAAAGTGGGTTGGAGGTGACATGGGGGCACCAGGGAAAGTGTTTTAGGACAAGGGCTGCAGGGGGGGGCGGGCGCGGTAGTGCTCCGCCTGCATGGCTACGAGCGCCTGGATAGAGCCCGCTTGGCGCTCCATGATGCTTATCAGCCGATCCGTGCTTTGCTTCCGGTGCGCTGCGTTTTCCTTGCGGGTCCTGCTTTCGCTCTCCCTCCACTCCTGCGCTTTTTGATTCTCTGTAAGAGATTGATGCATCACTTCATGCAGCATGTCTTCTTTGCTTTTCCGCGGTCTCTTCCAGTGTTTTTGCAGTTTCTGAGCCGGTGATAACACGGACGGCTGAGATCTCAAGGTTGCATCTGTAAAGGCAAAATGCAACACTTAACAGAGGCAGCATTGTTTATACCAGACAGAGTAATGATTCCCCCGCACTTAAGGAGGGCGCACACAGTCTACACAATAGCATAATTTTCCCGTCCCAAAGAGAGCACACATAACCCACGGGGGCCCCAAAATGGTGAGTAAGGGGGACTGATTGTTTCTGGGCTGTACTGTCCTCTGGGTTTCTGTGCCTTGGGGAGAGCCAACAGCTGCAGGGGGCACCTACACCAAACACTGTCCCAACATTTTCCACAGGAGTCCATCATGGAAGATATCTCGCTGCTGAGGGTGACCTGGGAAGCAAGGGAGGGTCTTCTACTGCAATGCGGCTTCCGCCCTGGCCCATATGCAGCTTTCCTGTGTGCAGCAATGGTCCCCCTGCCCCTTGCGGCACAGTGGCGCGGACACGTTAGCCTGACTGGGACAAGGACCACGGTTGCTCTCCCAAGAAACCTGCGCAAGCGCATTGCCCACATTCTGGATGAGACTTTTGAAGAGATTACTGAGGCCAATTACCACAATGTGATAGACCACATCAATGCGCTATTGCGCATCTAGGCATGCATGCAGCCCTAACCCTCCTCTCCCGAAAAATTTCCTTCCCCCCAAAAAAAGCCGCTTACTGGGAACCCGCTCTTCTGTTTGTCCTCCACCAAGTACCGGCCGCTGCGACTGGCTACCTTCCTCCTGGCTCGAGTAGAGCTCCTGGCTGCATGCCTCCAGGAATTCCGGTGTGTCTCCCACCGCCCCAGCACCCTCACTCCCACTTTCCTCCTCGTCCTCCTCCTCCATCTCCTCCGCCCCCCGCTCTGAAGTGTCCATGGTGGTGCTCGGCATGGAGGTGGGGTCACCCCCAAGTATCGCATCCAGCTCTCTGTAGAATCGGCAGGTCGGGGGGGGGAGCACCCAAGCGGCCGTTTGCCTCGCGGGCTTTGCGGTAGGCATTCCGCAGCTCCTTCACTTTAATCGTGCACTGCAGTGTGTCCCGGTCATGGTCCCTTTCCATCATGGCCCTTGATATCTGCCCGAAGGTATCGTAATTCCTACGGCTGGAGCGCAGCTGGGACTGGACAGCTTCCTCCCCCCAGAGACTGATGAGGTCCAGCAACTCGCCATTGCTCCATGCTGGGGCTCGCTTGGCGCGTGGAGGCATGGTCACCTGGAAAGATTCGCTGATAGCACTCCATGCCTGGCTGAGCAAACAGGAAGGGGATTTTTAAAATTCCCGGGGAATATAAAGGGTGGGTCTGACGGTTGGTCACCTGAGGCCAGGGCACTAGAGTTCAAACTGATGACCAGAGTGGGTAGAACAGGCATTGTGGGATACTGCCGAATACTTCTAGAGGCCAATCAGAGCGCATTGGGCGGCCACACTGGCGCCGCAGCACAGCAGTGGCAGCACAATACTCTTTATTCCTCTCAGGGAGGTGGAGTACAAGCAGCGCTGTATCCGCGGAGATACAGCGCTGTACGTGCCTTGCCAGTGTGGACGGGGAGTAAGTGGCAGTTCTGCAAAAAGGACCTGAGGATTACAGTGGACAAGAAACTGGATATGAGTCAACAGTGTGCCCTTGTTGTCAAGAAGGCTAACAGCATATTGGGCTGCATTAATAGGAGCATAACCAGCAGATTGAGGGACGTGATTATTCCCCTCTATTTGGCACTGGTGAGGCCACATCTGGAGTATTGTGTCCAGTTTTGGGGCCCCCACTACAGAAAGGATGTGGACAAATTGGAGAGAGTCCAGCAGAGGGTAACAAAAATTATTAGGGGGCCGGGGCACATGACATGAAGAGAGGCTGAGGGAACTGGACTTATTTAGTCTGCAGAAGAGAAGAGTGAGGGGGGATTTGATAGCAGTCTGAACTACCTGAAGGGGGGTTCCAAAGAGGATGGAGCTAGACTATTCAAAATGGTGGCAGATGACAGAACAAGGAACAATGGTCTCAAGTTGCAGTGGGGGAAGTCTAGGTGGGATATTAGGAAAAACTATTTCACTAGAAGGGTGGTGAAGCACTGGAATGGGTTACCTAGGGAGGTGGTGGAATCTCCATCCTTTGAGGTTTTTAAGGCCTGGCTTGACAGAGCTCTGGCTGGGATGATTTAGTTGGGGTTGGTCCTACTTTGAGCAGGGGGTTGGAGTAGATGACCTCCTGAGGTCTCTTCCAACCCCAATCTTCCATGATTCTATAACCTAAGCTATACAGATACAGGGCACTCTTATTCCAGAATAAAAGAGTGTCCACAGATAGTCTTGGTTAACCCTAACTCCATGTGTAAAGAAGCCCACAATTAAACCGGTGCAACTCTGCACATAGACAAGCTCCAAATCTCAGTAATTTCCCATTGTGACTACATGTAAAACATTTCTGCACCGGTGAGCTTTGGCCACTGCAACTGGCCAGTTGTCCACTGCCCAAAACAAGCCCAGGTGGCAAATATTGTGTTGCAGCCCCATCATGTATAAAAACTAGAAGGAATTTTTTGTATTGATAGGTGTGTTCACTTACCTAATTACAAAATTATTTGGCAGATCATTTGGGAAGAGTTCACTACAATACAAATTGGCAAGCGTGCTTTTTATATCTGGAATCTATTATCCTTTCCTCACTTTGTGATGAAGAGAAAAAATTGTTTTATTAAATTGCAAAGTAATATATTCAATAGTTTCCTGCCCTTCTAAACATATGTGGAAAATATTTTGCTCCCTTCCACTACAATCTGTTTACCAGCAGTGAAGAGAATTAATGTAACGGTTTAAGTAATATTTCTTGAAAACATCACATCAGGTATGGTCATTTGGAGATCAACTAATAGCTTTCTCCTTTTAGAATGCTCCTAATAATTTTCATAGACATTCCCAGCATAAATTGGCACAGTCACCTCCAATCAGATTCAGTGGCCCCAAGCACATATGCTTCTAATTATTGACCCCAAGTTTCTTAGTGAACCTGAACTGTGCACTTAGGGCCTGATCCATAGCCCATGGAAAGCAATGGAAAGACTTCCATTGACTATAGTGAGCTCTGGATCAGGCTCGTACTAACTGTAGGACATAAAGACCTAGGAGAGAGAAATGTTTTGAATAACTGTCAAGATTCTTAGGCTCAACATTTGATCTTTTTTTTTTTTGCATCTGTTTGCAAAGTCCCTGTAATCCACAAACAAATGCTTTAATGAGGATATTTTTACTTTAGAAGAACAAAAATAACTTGCAGCAGCTCAGCATTACTGAGCAATGTCACTACAACAAGCCATTATACAATCTGATGGAAAAATCGTGCCCATTTTACATTCCCAAGAGACTTATTATGAAAAGATACATAATGATGTGTACTTGAATTACAAACAAAAATAATTCAATACATGAAAAAATATCCTAACAAATTCATAGCCATCTAGCAGCATCACATTTGTCATTATCACCTGCACATTGTGGCCACGCAGAATTTCATGGGGACAGTAGGGATAGAACTCAGAACATGCCTGTTGCAAGGGCATAGGTCCTGACCACCTGAGGTAACGCAGAATCTCAGTTTGTGGTTAGTAGTAGTAGACCTACAATACAAAGTTGAATAGTTCCTAATCTGTCCAATAGCGGCAACTGCATGTGTACACACAAAGGTTACAGAGGTTACCCACAACTGCTAAAGGGAAGACCCCTGTGGCTGATACTCCAGTTTATGAGGCTAGAATATTGGCTACACCCCTACCACACCATTTGCCACAGCGCACTGTGTGCTAGAAGCACATAGAAGGCACCTCGCCTGGCCTGTCTGTCGTCCATGGAGCCAGCACTAAGACCCCATCTTACCAAGGGAAGAAGGCTCCAGTGCAGATGCTTCCCTGCTGTCCCTCCCCCCCGTTCACACATTGCCTCAAAGTGGGGCTTAAGTGGTTCAGTGGGCATTGCCTTCACCTTTTGCACCAGAATGAATTTCACAGTGCCCAAATCAACAGATATCAAAGTAACGAGGAGTCCTTGTGGCACCTTAGAGACTAAAACCCACTTCATCAGATGCATGGAGTGAAAAATACAGTACGCAGTATATATATTACAGCACATGAAAAGATGGGAGTTGCCTTACCAAGTGGGGGGTCAGTGCTAACGAGGCCAATTCAATCAAGGTGGAAGTGGCCAATTCCCAACAGTTGACAAGAAGGGGTGAATATCGACAGAGGGAAAATTGCTTTTTGTAGTGCTAATGAGGCCAATTCAATCAAGGTAGACGTTGCTCATTCCCAACAGTTGACATGGTGTGAGTATCAACAGAGGGAAAATTACTTTTTGTAGTGTCCCAGCCACTCCCAGTCTTTATTCAGGCCTAATTTGATGGTGTCCAGTTTGCAAATTAATTCCAGTTCTTCAGTTTCTCATTAAAGTCTGTTTTTGAAGTTTTTTTGTTGAAGAATGGCCACTTTTAAGTCTGTTATTGAGTGTCCAGGGAGATTGAAGTGCTCTCCTACTGTTTTTTGAATATTACAATTCTTGATGTCTGATTTGTGTCCATTTATTCTTTTTCGTAGAGACTGTCCGGTTTGGCCAATGTACATGGCAGAGGGGCATTGCTGGCACATGATGGCATATATCACATTGGTAGATGTTCAGGTGAATGAGCCCCAGATGGCGCGGCTGATGTGTTTAGGTCCTATGATTGTGTCCCTTGAATAGATATGCGGACAGAGTTGGTAACGGGGTTTGTTGCAGGGATTGGTTCCTGGGTTAGTGTTTTTGTTGTGTGGTGTGTAGTTGCCAGTCCTCGCTTACAGCCAGCCAGTCTGTCTGAAAGCCAGTCCTCACTTACAGATAACCCTCCAACCTGAAGCAAATACTCACCAGCAACTATATTTGATTGTTTTCCTTTCCCCCCACCCTTTATATACTACTTATTTCCTTAGATTGTAAGATCTTTGGGACCAGGACCATGCCTTCCTGTATTGCCCCAATTCTACAAACACATGAGAATAATTATACACAAAAGGGGCTTGTGTTTATACACAAAAGGGGCTTGTATTTGTGCGACTCCTAGCACAATCCTGACTGGGGCTTCCAGGCACCTCTATAATGCAAATAAATAATAATAATAGGTTAATGAGATTTTTAAAATGGAAAATCAAAAAAATTAACATACATTCTAGCATGGTTTTACTCAAAATGTCTGAGATGTACCAGCTGCCAAAGTCTGGGGGCTCTTTGGAAGGCCAGGATGTTCAGAAATACATTTGGGCTGATGCAGAAGTATGCAAAAGGAAAAAGATATCAGCCCTGTTTGGTGAACTCATGGAAATTGTTCCCTACCAGCTGCTCCCAGTTCATGGGCATTACAACAGCTCTATGTGTATAGCAAGTTGGGCAGCCATAAGTAAGGAAACCTGCTCACAGTATTTGGGTTAGAACTGTAATAGCCTTTTGTTTTACAAAAGAAAATTCATGGGAGTTGTGTGTGTGACGGGAAGAATGAGCTTAGACACCTTCTCCTCCCATGATCACTGGAAACTGCTAGAGAGCAGGACTCCCGAGCCTTATTGACATTTGACTGTAGGATCAGCATCATCTTCCCTACCCCTCCCAATGGTTAGGATGTTTCTTTTAGAGAGAAGAGTGAGTTTTCAACCCAGTGGGGATCCTGTCTCCTTTTTCCTGCTTGATCTCCAGAATCAGAGCCAGCCTTTGGGGTAGGCTTGAAAAAAAAACCCTTTCTCTGTCTTCTCTCTTAGCTGACTTCTTTCCACCATGATCACCCAACTATCATTCTTAGGATACTGGAGAGGATCAACGAGATAATTCCAGATGGAAGGCCAAGCCTTTCCCTATGCCAAAATTTAATTGATTCATTTTATATTAAAGAGGGGATGATATACAGGCAACCAGCAGCCTCTTCTACTGCAGGAAAAGTGGAACCTAACTGCTTGTGCTCAGGTCGGGCATAGTTCCCAATATGTGTAAAAAAGGAATGTTCAGATACCAATTCCTCAGAACCAGTTGCTTAGAGGATAGAGAACTGGACTGAGCCTCAAGAAAGAGGAGTTCTATTCCCAGCTTTGCTATAGGCCTAATGCGTGACTATGGGTAAGTCATATGACTTCTCTATGCCTCAGTTTCCCCATTTGTTAAATGATATCTCCTTTGCAAAGAGCTTTGAGATCTATGAAATAAAAGTGCCACATCAGAGCTAGTTATAATAAACCAGGTTTCTGGAGCCATTAAGCTCCTCTTTGCCTGGTTGAGAGAGGGGTTGACATGTATGCATTTAGGTCAGTTTTGGCTTAATTTCTGTCTTTTTTCTCCAATTTAAAAATAGAATCCTAGTAGTCACCCAAACCAGCAAAATGTAAGTGCTCAAAATAGCCCTCTCATCCCTTTCTCCCAAACTTAGAGATATGCAGAACATTTGCCAGTGAAACCACATTAAAGCTCCAGCTAAATAGCAGATAAATATATTTGTCTTGATAGCTATTCCATGGTTCATATTTTACTTTTGAAATGTTGTTCCACTTATGCATGGGCCAGTTATAATTAAAATCTAGCTGTTCTGGCTCCAAGCAATAGCTTGAGTGAAAGGCAGAAAATAGGATTCATGCAAGATCTCTGCTTTTAGACTTCTCATTAAATAGACGTCACTCTCCATCTATTCAGAAACAAAAACAAAACCTTATAAAGCAGACTACACCCTACCAAGCAATAAACTGCATTGAGTTCATTGACTAATGCATTCTGCATATGCTTTCAACAGGGTGGTTAAAATGACACCAGAAAAAGGAGTTTCTCTATGCATAGCTTTTGCTTTTCTTCCCTATTTTTCAGTTTGTGCAATATACTGAATTTAATAGTTCTGCTAAGGATGAGTGATATCCTGGCCCCACTGAAGTCATTGGCAAAACTCCCATTGTCTTCAATGGGGCCAGGATTTCACTCAATAGTACCATTAATTCTTCTGTTCACTAATTTACCCGCACTAGTGCTGTCATTCTTGAAATTTGTCAACAACTCTTTAAAACAGAAGTGGAAATAATAAACTGGCCCTAAAATTTTGCTTTGAAATAAAACATGGTTTCTCCACCTGACAGCATTTTATTTACAGTTGTAGCATCCTCAATTGTGCAGACTTAGTAAATATCCCACTGACTTCAATTAGAGTCGTGGCGGAATACAGAATATCATTAACAAAATGTTTCCTTTGATATTGAGATATTGTTTTCGTTATATTTGCACTGAGACAAGGTGGGTGAGGTAATATCTTGTACTGGACCAACTTCTGTTGGTGAGAGAGACAAGCTTTCAGGCTACACAGACCTCTTCTTCAGGTATGGGAAAGGTACTCAGAGAGTATATCTACACAGCAATTAGACACTCACGGCTGGCCCATGCCAGCTGACTTGGGCTCGCCGGGCTTGGGCTGTGGGGCTGTTTCATTGTAGGGTAGACTTCCGGGCTCAGGCTGGAGACCAGTCTTTAGGACCCTCTGAGTTGGGAGAGTCCCAGAACTTGGGCTGCAGCCCAAACCTGGAAGTCTACACTGAAATTAAACAGCCCTACAGCCCAAGCCCCGGGAGTGCAAGTCAACTGGCACAGGCCAGACGTAGGTGTCCAATTGCAGTGTAGATATACCCAGAGTGTCTCAGCAAAATACAAGATCAAACAGATAGTTCAGCATAAGTAGTTAGCACATATTCTAAAGAACTCTTCAAGGTGAAGTGGCCTGTTAACGTCCCTGTAGCCATAGGACAAAAAAGGGGGGGTTAGTGGGTTACAGATTGTTCTAATAAGCCATAAATCCAGTGTCTTTATTAAGATGATGATTTTTAGTGTCTAGCAAAGTTATGAATTTAAGTTCCCAGGCTCGTCTTTTGGAAGTGTTGTGCCGGCCTCCTTTGAGGATGAGGACTGATATGTCAGTTATAGAGTGATCACTTTGTGAAAAGTGTTCACCCACAGGTGATATGGAGTTTATGTCACTTGTCTGGTCTTGAACACGTGCTAGTGACATCATACAGGGAGAATTCATAACTTTACATATAATGTTGCTACATACATTTCACCACAACATTACTGACCAACAAGTTACTAGTTTTCACATGATACCTCACAAGGCACATTTTGTATTAAGATTATTACAGTACAGGTGTGCTTAGGGTCACAAAGGCTATAAACTGTAATTTTATTTCATTAACTTGCTGCAACAGAACATAGATGGCAGACCTCCCATTTAGAACCTGACCTTTATATTGTGCCTGCCACTATTCAACTGTACATTGCAATCATGATTGATTTTGTGTGATTATGTTTTATGGGGATGCACCAACTATTGTCCTGGGGGCAATGGATAGCTCAGTGGTTTGAGCATTGGCCTGCTAAACCCAGGGTTGTGAGTTCAATCCTTGAGGGGGCCACTTAGGAATCTAGGGCAAAATCAGTACTTGGTCCTGCTAGTGAAGGCAGGGGGCTGGACTCAATGACCTTTCAGGGTCCCTTCCAGTTCTATGAGATAGGTATATCTCCATATATATATATTTAATCTATCCCCAATAGAATCAATAATTATACAGTGTGTTGTTAGCAAACAAAACAAAAACACTCACACTGAAGATACAGTAAGTATCAGGATATCAAATAACATTTTCATATTGTTACATAGGTCCTAAAAATTCCATATGTTAAGAAACATAAGCCCAAGATATTTGGTAAGGAAAACTCTGACACCAAATCATTACTATGAGACTATGGAGAAAAAAGAAGAATATGACCACACACAAAAATGTCCCAATTTTACATCCCCCACTTCAGTCAACAGTAAAGCACCATCTTGCAGCATCCTTCTGTACTCCTTATTTATATATTAAAGTGTGTAATCCATGACAGACTTCAGCAATTCTGCACTAAAAAGCAAAGGAGGGAGCCACCCACATTTATCACATAATCCAGAATAGAAGAAAGATTATATAGAAAATAGCTAACAAGAATAATAGATAGATTTATGGGGAAATGGCCATTGCTGAGTTATGCTAATGATATCTGTATTAAACCTTCCCTGCCCTCTTTTTTTCTCCCGTCTCTCTTAAGCCAATTGCCAAGAATCAAAAGCAAATGTATTCTGCAGAAAAAGCAATACTAAATTCAAGCCTGATCCCCAACTCCCATTCAATGGAAGTCTTTCCTTTCAATTCAATGGAAGTTGGATTGACCCCTAAAAGAACTGCATGGACTAACACAGGGTTTTATTTTGGTTTTTAGATGCAGCAATCTTCAGCCTGATTTACTACTGGAGAAAAATACTCAGAGCTGACCAATGAGTATATAGTGTGCATACCATATACCACCTCTGTAGAAAATGCTTACACTACTTCTCAAAAGCAATCTTCAAAACAGTCTCTCAGTTCATCCTGCATGGCTGCCAAAAGACTTACATACCCTGCTTAGATGAGGAATATGCAGAACTTCTAAAGCTGTGTAAAGAATCTGGTGATACAGAGGTAGCAAACCACCTTCTTTGCAATCTCAGTGCCCATTGCAGGGAATGTTGGGAAGAAGTTACATCAAAATATGGACACAACAAGGTCTAGCAGGAAAGCGTGGTCACTCACAAGGAATCTTGGAGCAGCACAGAAATCACCCCTCAAATGTCAGTGTAAAACGTTCCTGAACAACAATTGCCATACACCTACCTAATATGGCAAAAGCCAAGAGGGACGAGCCTTTGAAGAGTCAGTAAAGAAGGCTGATACAGGCTGGTTGCACCTTGGCGCAAGGAAGATGTCTTCCAGCCTTTCTCCACTGTGGCAGGGGAGAGAGCACTGAGCTGCAGGAAAGCAGGAAAAACATGTGACCTTCACAAGACTGCTCTGTGTGCGTGGGTGTGAGACTAAATGTGAATCCCAAACATGGGAAATATCTAGCAGGCTGCTATAGATTTGATGCATTTGGCATTCATATGCCTCAGGGTGTTCTTTTCAATCACCCCTGTGGCACATGCACAAGAGTGTGTCTGATAGGAGGCACGCCGTGGTGATTTTGAGTGGGGCTTGGGGTGCTGGATTCAGCTCTAGCTGCCCTGTGTAGACCCTGCTGTCCCAAGTGGGCCAGCAGGGTCTACACGGGGCAGTTAGAGTGCTGTACGTTCACCCAGCCTGTGGCGTGGGAATGACTTCAGCACCCCAAACCTATCCGTGGCTGATGCTGATGACCTGTATCAGCAGCAGCAGCATGAGCAGTGGCAAAAGCAGCCTAGAGAAGGAGGAGCAGCTGTTCTTCACTGGCTGCACCTCCTTCTTCAGGAGGCAAAGTCAGGGCTGACCTGCAAATAAGCACAATATCCCTGGGACAGGGCAGCTCTGTCCTGCCCAGGAACCCATGTGCCTTTCCTTCCCAGCCACACCTGCAGCATGCAGTGCTAGACTGGCCCTGCTGCTGGCTGAATCTGGACCAGTCCAATATACTCAGGCTGGGCCTGACTTGACCTGCTTCCAGGGGTGCAATGAGGGAGAGGCCCCCCCTTAGTCATAGACAGGAAGGGGAAAAGCTGGTCAGCATCTCTCCAGTGGGAGGAGAGGCAGAGGTCCTGGTTTCTCCAATGGAAGGGGAGGAAGAAGAGGGGTCATGTCAACACGAAGGGGGGAATCCTATACTCATGCCCCACTTGCCCCAAAGTTCACCAGCTGCCACTGAATTTAGAACTCATTCCTGTGAGGTGCCAAACATTGTGACCCCCCACCCTCCAATACAGCAACAAATTTAAGCATGTGCTTAATTTTAATAGTTCTATTACCTTCAGTGGGATTATTTACAGGCCTAATGTTATGCATGTGCCTGGATGCTTGCTGGATTGGGGTTTTATAGAGTAAAGTGTCCTCAACAGGATATCTCACTGGTGCTTTTAGTTTTCTGAGGGATTCTTTGTATGAGACTTAGTCCCATCACTGTTATTCCTGGATGTCTGTTTGGATCTTGTTTTGGAACGACTATTATCTCCATTTAAAAACTGCTGTCATCTGCCAGACTCCATAACAGCACAAAAGAATGTTTTCACAAAACCTTTGCCTACTTCTGTGCTATCATGCAGCCCAAACACTTTGAGGTCTTTTTGTCTTCATCTGTTTTCGTAGTCATCTGTTTTGTCTTTCAGAAAAGACATTAAAAATTTGCTTAAAATAATCTTACTTCCTGTTTTGCTTAAAAGTGTCCTGTAGTAACAAAATTCTTGCTTCACCTTGTGTTGTTTTCACTGATACCTTCTCACAGATTCTCTTCAACTCAATACTGGAGATGACTAATAATTTCAGTATTTTGTTATTTTGCTTAAAACTCATGATACATTTTGAAAAAGTGCCAGCCAAAGTGTCTGCTCCTCCAATCCACTGAGCTTAATGTCACTGGGGAGGAATCAGACAACATTCTCTTTTTTTCAAAGAGCTATTTGAGCCTTTTCTTTGAACTATTTCACAGAAGAGTTTTGGGGCAGAGTCTGTTTTATTTATATATATATGTACAGCTTCCAACACAGTGGGGCCCTGTTCCTAATAGGATATTGCTGTGATATAAATATTAAATGAAAACTATCATGCTATCTTTACTTGCAGCAGGTGTCAAGAATTTTTTTTTTTTATCACGTCACAGAGCTCTCTCGATGCAACTGCTCCCTCTGAAAGCATCATGTGGCTCCTCACTATACATAGGGTGACCAGACAGCAAGTGTGAAAAGTTGGGACAGGGGGGAAGGGGGAAATAGGAGCCTATATAAGAGAGACTCAAAAATCGGGACTGTCCCTATAAAATCGGGACATCTGGTCACCCTAACTATACATTAAATGTAATGTTTACCTGGCTGCTGGTTTAACTACTGAATCTTTATTTATTTCAACAGCTGTTAACAGCCTCAGATCATACTGAGTGGTCTTTATTGAGATAGCTTATTAGTAGTGAGATCTTGCTTGCTGGAAGTTGGGACAGTTCTAATGAGCTGCATGTGTAGCCCTTAGAAGATGCGGCTGGTCTACTGTGTGAGCCTCCACCATTTATGCTAGCAGGCAGCTGGGCCAGAATTGTGTTGATCATAGGGGGATTTTAGTGCCCTGTATGCTGTTCTCAATGCTGCCCACGCTTTCATTCTTGCAATTTTATCTCAAGTCTTGCAAAATCTAGTGTTTTTCTTACAGACGCAGCACCTGGATTCATGAGATTACCTGAGAACCTCAGCTTTGCTTTAAAAAAAAAATGAGCAAGTTTCTAGCCCTCATGGTTATGGAGAAAAGCTTGAAAACATGACTCCTAAAGATTCAGAAAAGAACCCAGCATTTTAAAATATCATGACTTTAGGGACTGACTCATGATTTTTGAACATCTGGGGTTAGCAGTACTGTGTTCTGTATACCTGGGTGGTCATAGCTATAGACAGCCATCTACAGAACTTTGTTTTAACTGCAGCACCGAAGAATGACAACTTGCACAATGTGTTGCGTTTGTACTTTTTCTGGTACTCAAGCATGCTTTCTTGACAGGTGTGTGTCCTATTAACCCTATATTTGCCTTCCTCTGTGGTCCTTGATCCCTGTTGTTGTCGGCACAATGTACAATATGTTCCCATGATCACTATCTGCTTCTGTGACACAGTGACTGATTTTGAACACCTGGTGCCTGATTCATTCACTTTATGGTTCCATTACATGGTCACAAGTATATAAAGGGGCCTTGATGTAAATGAGAATAAGGTCCCTGACCTCTGCTATACTATCACCCTGGCTGAGAAACATACTGCAGTGGCCCACAGGCAGTTTTAAGTTACACACCTCTGTGGCCCAACCCTTGCTCAGATTGGGAGCTACAGGATATCTGCAGTAGCAAGTTGTGCCCATCTGCTTGTGTACCCCATATAATGCTGTTCAGAATGTATCCCGCATTGCCCCTACACCATTTCCAGTGTGACTTTGCCTGGCCTATCACATCTGCAATTTCTACTGCTTCTGGTTTTGGCAATCCCATTTACCACCAAAGCTGCCTTGTATTCATAGGCATTTCTATGGTGCTCATCAGCATCGTGTCAGAGGGCCTAAATGTGCTTAAAATGAGTTGCTGGTTTTTCTTTTTCACAGCACAAGGGATTGAAATCTCCTTAGCAATGTGTTGGCTCTGCTGAAGTCACTAAAGCATAGACAATTCTGTTTATGCAGCTTATTATTTAAGCACCCTTAGTTATTTTTTTAATAATTCTGTTTATCACAGTAATGTCAAAGGGCCAATCAAAAATGGGGCCTTTTTGTGCATGCACTGTGCAAAAACAAAGCATTGAACAGTCCTTGTCTACACAGACAAGATAGATGCACGATGAGGGAGGGGTAGAACACTCAAGCAGAGTGACCAGTGAGATGGTAGGAAGTATATTCGTTCTTTTTTTTGTGGGGGTGATGGGTTTATTTACAAAGAGATCAGTTAAATGGAAATAAAAGAGAAGGGGGCAAAGGGCACAGATCAGGGGAGAAGAGAGTAAAAGGGGCAGATGTGCAGTGAAACCAAGATGAAGAGACTATGTGGGAGGGGAGGACAGAGTTGAAGCAAACAGCCAATCAGCACAGGGCACAGAGAGCCCAATGAGAACAGAGAACTTTCTACTGTTTGTCCAAAGGTCCCCTGCTTTGGCTGCTTCTGTTCCTACCAGCTGGCAATTATCTTTGACTGACTCCTCGCTGCAGCTTTTCCCAAAGGACCACAAGATGGGGTGAGGAAGGGGAGAGAGACACCAGCTAGGTTTTAATGGCCCCCAGAATAGGGAGGGGTCTTGGGTCTCACCAGCTGGACCCCATTTTACCCTCTCCCACAAGTGCAGCAGACCCTGCTTTAGCTGTTTCTGCTCCTATCACTTGAGTCTCCAGTTGACTCCTCTCCACCATTAGCGGTAACTCTTTCAAGGATGTGTCGCACGTGCCTTCTGAAAAGCATTAACAATTTACCATGTAAATTGCACTGCTCGTGTCCCACATGTATATGCAAAGTGAGCAGGTGATATGCCTCATGTTTTCATTTCGTTAGAGGAATCATTTTGCCAGTTACAGAACGCAGTTCTTTTCTGGTGAATTAATGCTAGGATTTCCTCATTGTTTTCAATCAAACCAGTCTTGGTGCCTATGAGTGGAATATCCTATAGTTTCAGCACATGCACTATGAATGGTATTTTTAAGTTGATCCCATTGCTCTTGAATGTCAATGATGTTATCAGGCAAGTTAGAGAGTTTCTCAGGCAGGTGTTGCTGGAACGTCTCGCAGCGTGGTCTTGAAGTGCTTTGACTTTGTACCGCTTTCGCTTAGTCTTTTGGTGTTTGTGGTGTGCTGGAGTGAGCTGCAAGTACATGATTGATCTTACTAATTGATGGTCTGTCCAACAGTGATCAGTACCTCTCATAACTGATGTTATACTGGTGTCGGTATAGTCTCAGGCTCTGACTATAACATAGTCAAGGAGGTGCCAGTGTTTGGACCAAGGATGTTTCCAGGTGGTCTTAAATGTGTTACCATCTTTAGACAGAGTATTTGTGACGGGACATCTGGTCACCCTACAAGTAGACAGATGAGCAGGTCATGCTCCACACATTTGCTGAGGAGGAGAATACCATTGGGGTTTACATTTCCCACCCCTTCTTTGCCTATTGTGCCACTCCAGAGATGAGAGTCCTCTCTGACTCTGGCATTGAAATCTGCCAGGAGGATGAGTTTGTCTGCCTTAGGTGTGGCTGTGAGGAGTTCTATAAAACTGCTCCTTATTGTCTTGCTCATCATTGAGTGTTGGGGCGTATGTGCTGATGACCATGGCATATTGGCTGTTGCTAAGCTTGAGCCAAAGAGTCATGAGATGCTCGTTGATCCCCACGGGAAGCTCCAAAAGCTGATTGGTGATCCTATTTTTGATGGCAAAGCCAATCCTGTGAATGCATCTCTCTTCAGGTGGCTTTCCTTTCCCAAAGACGGTGTGGCCACCTCCATCCTCTCTTAATTGGCCCTCATCGGCCCGGTGGGTCTCACTAAGAGCTGCAATGTCAATGCTGAGTCTTGCCAGTTCTCTGGCAATTATGGCAGTTCTTCTTTCTGGGCATTCACTGTGCTGATAGTCTATAAGGGTGCGGACATTCCAGGTGGTGAAATTCATTGTCTTATCTCTCTTCTATGGGTGTGAAATCTGGGTAACCTACAGATGACATCTCAAGCAGCTGGAGTGGTTCCAGCAGCGCTGCCTCAGGAGGATTCTCAGGATCAGCTGGGAAGACCGACACACTAACATCAGCATTCTCTCTGCAGCCAACATCAGCAGTATAGAAGCGCAGGTCATGAAACACCAACTCTGCTGGGCTGGCCACTGTGTAAGTTTGCCTGACACTCACCTCCGAAAGCAAGTACTCTTCTCTCAGTTAAGTCAGGGAAGAAGGGCTCGCAGAGGGCAGTGGAAGTGCTTCAAAGACATACTGAAAGTACATCTTAAAAAGGGAGGCATCAGCCCAACAAACTGGGAGGACTTGGCACAGAACAGAACACAGTGGCGCCACACCAAACACCAAGCCACAGCTCACTTTGAGGAGAACAGATGTGCTCATGAGACAGAGAAGCGACAAAGAAGGAAAGAAAGGGCACAACAGTCCAACCAACAACTGTCTCCTCCAAGATTACACCTGTCACTTCTGTGGGAAAATCTGCAGGAAACGAATTGGGCTCCTCAGCCACTTAAAAACCCACCAATGAACCCCCTTGGCAGATGACATCTTCACATTGAGGGATAGCTGAAGAAGAAGATATGAAAAGTACTTCCAGCTATATATGTAACACACAAAAAGCCTATGTTTGGCCAAAATATACTGTTTTTAAAAAACTGTAAGCTGGTTTTCAAAAGCTCTGAGCATCCACAATTCCAGTTGAAGTTAATGGGAGCTGGGCGTGCCCAGTGCTTCTCAAAATGAAGCCATTCATGTAGGAAATATCATTCCTAAATCTCAACATCTTGGCTGTTGTCATCCCCTGGCTCTGGCATGTCAGTAGTTATTTTAAGAGCCAAGTAAATAGGGTGACCAGATAGCAACTGTGAAAAAAACAGGACAGGGGGTGGGGGATAATAGGTGTCCATATAAGAAAAAGTCCCCAAAAACGGGACATCTGGTCACCCTACAAGTAAACAGATAAATAATCTAAAAAGACCTCCAGGAGAATGCAGGAGAAAAAGAAAAAACAGAGGTGATGTCATTACCAAAAATGCAAACCCAAGGTAAACCTATATGTCAAGATTCTCAGCTGGTGTAAATTAGAATTGCTCCATTGATGTCAACTAAGCTACTCCGATTTGCAAGAGCTGAGAATTTGGCCCATTTTTCCCCTTTGGAAATATAAGACATAATATTCAGGACAGAAAACAAAAAAATGTTTCTTCAAAGATCTTCCAGTTCATCCCTTTAAAAAATAAAACTTTGTTAGTAACCTTAGCCAAAGGTTTGAAACTTGAATTGGAAAGATACCAACCTCCTTAAAACTGGACTTTTAACATGTCATGGTACAAAGCAACTACACTTAGCTGGCACACTTTAAAATAGTCTAACATTGCTTATAAAATCAAATCTAGCAGTTGGATTTAAAGTTCTTTCTGTTATTACATTTCCAGCCTCTCGCTTTTTAAATCTCTCTTTAACAGTTAAAGCTTTTTAAAGCTCTGCTTTAAGTGAAAGAAAAGTGGGTCCCAGATGTTACTAATTGGGAACAGGTTAGAGGAGATGTTTAAACAGAGATGCCTGAAGTTCCAATTCATCATGTGGGATCTGACAACAGCCTATTTCATTAGAATCTTTCATTTAGTTTTCACCATAACAAGCTTTAACCAGTACCATGCAGAACATCTTAAAGGATACTTTTAAGAAAGACCTACATTTGCGTAATTTTCTTTTAAAAAGCTGGTAGTGTTTGAAATGTACTATATACAAATTTAATATCGTCTTTTCTATATATATAAAATTGGCATATACTTGCACTGAAACACATTAATTGAGGTCTTTTGTTTCCTGATTTCAATTACTCTGTGGCTTAGCTTTTGATGTTTTACTAATCTTTTAAGACTTTGAAGGAGTTAATGATCTTTCAGTAGATCAGTACATTATTTTAAATACCAAGATTTTTAGTCATTTAGCCTATGATTTAGGCCAGCTTTCGCCGCTGCTGAAGTCAGCAGGAATTTTGCCATTAACTTCAGTGGAGGAAGGATCACACCTACAATATTACAGTTGCATTAAATGGATCAGCACAAACACTTACTGTCCTCTTGTTATAATGTGTTTACCCAGCAAGGTTAAAATATGGCACACTCAATTCTGATTTTAGACAACTCTTATTTCTGTTAAAACAGCAAAAATCTATATTCAGATAATAAGATTGGGGCCAAATCCTTCCTGCTTTATTCATGCAGGCCTGCTCCAAAGTCCACTGAAGTCAATGGAAAACTCCCATTGAGGTCAGTGGGTACATCAACACTGCCCAAAAAAACCCCAAACCAAACAAACAAAAAACCTACCTGCAGCAGCAAATCTCAGACTTTGGGTCAATTTACTCAGGTTCACACTATGGGGTTAAAAATTGCATTGTTGATGTTCCTGGAGCAGTGGATCTCAGAGCCTGGGGTTCCAGCCCAAGCAAGAAGATCTACACTGCTATTTTTAGCCCTGTAGCACAAGCCCAGGCTCTGAGACTCACTGTTGTGGGGTTGTTTGTTTTTTGTTTTGTTTGTTTTTTGCAGTGTAGACATACCTAGTGAAGTTTGGATCAAGCCCATGAACAGTTTACTATTTGACTGAGTAAAGTGATCTGGATTTGTGTCCCGATAAAAAGTTTAAGTGAATGTTTACATGGAACATGTTACTTTTCTACAATGTGATGTAACAACATCAGTGAATACATAAGCTTTGACATACTTCAGATTGCAGTAGTTCAATGGCCTGGTTCCCCATTGCCTTGCATCTCATGTAGTGAGTGACACTAGAGCTAAGCAAAAAATAAATCATTAATAAATCAGAACAGTAGTGTTTTATATTTACTTTGCACTGATGCAAAAATGACTACACAAGGTTCAGGGCAATGGACAATCAGGTCCAGTGACTCCTTTACACTGCACTTCAGAGTAGGAGGGCAAAGCTATGGTGTTGCTTCCAGTGAAGTCTGTGGCAAATCTCTTCTGGACTCCAACAAGAGCAGGATCCAGCCCAAGCTGCATGAAACATTTTACATTTCTTGGGATGGCCTTAGCCGTATTTTGTCCTCCAAAGGAAATGAAAGTTATCACCAATTGGAATGCACTCATGAATTACTCATCAGTACTGTGTTTGTTATACTTGGCTGCCATTTAAATGTGTGAAAACTCCTCACTGTTCTGAGCATGAACACTTCTATGGTAACATATTGAATATTTCATTTAAGAGGTACAGATTTTAGGAGTATTTTAAATAGTAAAATCTAATTTTCTTCCTCAGGGATTAAGTCCTATGGGCTAGATCAGGGGTCTCAAACACGCGGCCCGCGGGCCGCATGCGGCCCGCGGGGCTCTTGCGTGCGGCCCGCCGAGCTCCCCTCCCGCACCCCTCCCCTCCCCTCCCCTCTGCCTACCCGCGGGATTTCCCTCTGTGGTGCTGCTGCGAGCCCCATGCTGCTTTCAGAGAGCAGCCAAAGCAGCCGGCAGCACAGCCCGTTCGGGCGGGGGGAGGGGGAAGAAGGCAGAGGACTCCTCCTTCCAGGCACCGCCCCCCGCAGCTCCCATTGGCCGGGAACAGGGAACCGCGGCCAATGGGAGCTTTGTGGGAGGTACCTGGAGGAGTGGCAAGAGCAGCACATGGCTGCAACCCGGAGCCCCTCCCCCTCCCCCAGGGGCTGCAGGAACAGGGTTCCAGCTGCTTCCTGGAAGGGAGCAGCGCGGGGGGACAGGGCAGGCAAGGAGCCTGCCCTGGCCCCGGTGCGCGCTGCTGCCACCCCGGAGCCGCTCTAGGTAAGCGGTGCCGGGCTGGAGCTCGCTCCCTGAACCCCTCCTGCACCCCAACTCCTTGCCTGAGCCCCCTGCCGCACCCCGCACCCGTCCCGCACCCCAACCCCTTTCCTGAGCCCCCTGCTGCACCCCACACCCCTCCCGCACCCCAACCCCCTGCCCCGAGCCCCCTGCTGCACCCTGCACCCCGACCCCCTGCCGCACCCCTCACCCTCTTGCACCCCACACACCAACTCCCTGTCCTGAGCCCCCGTTGCACCCTGCACACCTCCTGCACCCCCTGGGGGCAGCGTTGGGTGGGGACTTCGGGAAGGGGTTTGAATGGGGCGGGGAAGGGGTGGGAAGAGGTGGGGCAGGGGCGGGGCCTAATGGAAGGGGTGGGGTGGGGGCGGGGCCAGAGGCAGCGAGGGGCGTGTCAGTGATGCGGCCCTCGGGTCAATGCACTGGTCCTCATGTGGCCCTCGTGGTCATTTGAGTTTGAGACCCCTGGGCTAGATTCTCCGCTGGTGTTGATTTAAGTACAACTATGCTGATTTACACCAGTGGAGGATCTGACCCTATATTTATAAATATAGCAGATTGGCATAACAATTAAAATATTTCCAAAAATACCCCTGGGGAAGGATTCTTTGGGCAAAGGTTCTAAACATCTGCATCATAAACCTAGTAAAAAGAGAAACTGGCTGGTTAAAAACCCTAAAACTATTTCCTTAATTACATTTCTGATAACATCATAAGTTATATCAAAAGTGAAAGCATTTTCAAAATTTGGTCCACATAAAAATTAAGTGAATTTATTGGGGGTGGGGAGAAAGTTGCCATATTGACAGCCTTGGAGATTGGAGTCCACTACATATCCAACAACTACTGTATGGTAATTTCCCATAGAAAATTCCAACTTTTTGGCAGAAAACTGAAAATTGGAAACTGATTTGGAAATGCCATCATCATGTCTCATGGGGATTTTAGTTAGGGTGCTATTCCAATTCTTCTCGAGGGGCTGGTCTCCCTGGCCAGACTACCTCTGCTATGATATATCATGGTCTCCCCTTTTGCTGAGATGCCCCAGTCCATCATGGGAGTCACATAGCCATGGTGCATCAAGGAAGATACAGTTCTTGGGGAGCCTGGCCCAAAGAGGAGAAGGGGGGCATGAGGCATCCAAACTACAACTCAGATGAGACACCATGGCAGTGTTTCTAAATCAAACTTTGGGAGGGAAGGTTGCCAGAAGTTTGAGATTTACTTTTCAGGTGTTTGTTTTTTTTATAAAAATAATATCTAAATTTTCAGTGGAAAGTATACACTTCATGGAAAATTTCATTTGGATGAAAACTCAATTTTTCATCAAAACAATTTTGATAGACACCTTTTAACCAGCCCTAATGGGAAGTGATAATACAATCTTCCCAATCTGCCCTGCTAACATACCTAAATCTTGACATGGAGACACCCCATCTAGTAGTGAGAGGATAATTTTCTATGCCCATTTAATCCTTGGCTTCTTTGCGTAGTGTAAATAAGTATGTCAAATGGTGCCCACTCTGGTAGTGTTTTCTGTGATGTAGACAATAGTCCAACAGGAACTGGACTAAGATTATCAACTCAATTGTCATAGGTTATGAAACAGGTTTAAGGGAGTGGGTGGTTTTAAATTTGACTGATGTAAATTGTTGCCTTTTATTTGGATGAGATGGAGTGCTAAATTTTCAAAAGTGCCTATCTAAGTGCCATTTTGGATCGTGACTTAGAAGCCTAAGTCCCTGTGACTTTCAATGAGAGAATTTTACACTAAAAGTTGATTGGTTGGCTTCTAGTCAGTTTTATTTTCTAGGTCTCAAGCTCTAGTACAATGCAGGTGGGTTCACAAAGTTGATGGGGAATGTTTAAACCTATGGGAGTGTGGAAAGGAAACCCAACAGCACTCTTTTTATTTGGGTTGGGTGAAATTGACAGAAATGGCACGAGAAAGTTTTCACCAATTCATTTCATGTGACATTTCATGTCCTCACAATGTCACTTTGTGACATTTCAAGGCCTCAGAATAGTTCCGTGATTGGCTTGCAAAGTCTGCTTTTAGCTCAGAATTGCATCTCTACAAACATTGGTGGCTTGTAGAGAGAAGATGGAGAAGGAGAAAGGAGCACACACACATCTATAATATACTGTATTACTTATACACACAAACACCCAGGTCAGGCTGGGACAGAAGTACCCAGGAACATATGCATTCTGATTCCACCTCATTAAATGGCATGGAGACCTGTGATTAGTCTTGCTTGCACCCAGAATTCCCTGCCCCATGAAGCCCCAAGACATCAGTATCATAAAGAGGGGGCAGAAGTAGTCAGATTTTTTCTGCTATATTGAAGCAGGCAGTGGCCCAGAATAGGCCAGTCTCCTGTCAGTTTGCAGCTATTTACACTCAATATAACCAAGCACTGGAGGAAAATGAGTGGCTGCTGGATGATCGAGAGATGTGGCTATTTGAAAGGAGGCCCAGGCCCATTCAGTGACCAGTGTCCTGCAGCTGGTGATGCAGGTAGCTAGGGACTTCATGAGGACAAAAGCAGATGATCAAAGTACCTCCTCTACTCTACCACTAGTAGTAAACTTCTCTTCTGGATCTACCACCATTCCTGCCACTATGTGTTCCTCTTCTCCTCCTCCCCCACTAAAGTCCTTAGGGATGCAGCATATCCCCTAATGAGTCAGATGAAGGAGCATGTGACTTTATACTGGAATTTTGGGTAGGCAGAGTGACAGAAGGAGTTTGAGGCTGAGGGCATAATGCTTATTTCTGTAAGAACAGATAGAATATTGTTATTATGGTGTGGCAGCAGACAAGCTGGCCTGTTTTCCACAGGTTCCCACCCTATTCTATCCATTACTGATCCTTGTGACATGCACTTTATGCTTACTAGGGGGATAAAATCCAAACACTGGCATCACTATGATGATGAGAATCCTTCTTACTTGCTTCTGCAAAACCCAGAACGAGAAGACCTTCACTCTGGCCTCTCCACTGAGGCTACTGTGGTTTAAATGCCAATAGTGGCAGGAGATTTTGCCCCACTAGCAACAGGACTGAGCTTCTTAGTTCAGTTCTATAGGCTCCACCTCACTGCTTTCTGATCAGTTGGAGGACTGCTTGCCAGGATCTGTCCAGTCCATGATGGAGCAGTGCACAGCAAGGGTTGTGGTGGATTATCCATCACTGGCCCTTTTTTAAACCAAGCGTGTTTATTTTTCTAAAAAGACATGTTCTAGTTCAAACAGGAATTAATTCAGGAGAGTTCTGTGGGCTGTGCTATGTAGGAGGTCAGACTAAGTCATCACAGTGGCTCCTTCTGGCCTTTAATCAATGAAAGAGAAGGCAAGGGAACAGAAGTGGTGCAACATCCTGAAGTAATTTAAATGCATCTTCTACATTTGTTTCTCAGTCAGGCTTTCCAAGGAGAGAAGGACACATCCTACCATGCTGGTCATAAGTGCAATTTCCAGTCATTTCCACAGACTACATTTGGTTCTTATCAAAAGCTATGCACACAGACACAGCATTCAAATTTGCCATAAAAGGATAAAAAACACCAAGTTAATCCAAAAGTGCTGCAACAACTTTTCAAACATTCACTGCTCTAAAAACATTCATTTGTTAGTTGTCTTAAAATATGAATTTCAGATAGATTTTCCTATCCTATGCCTGCCACTTTATTAATAGCAATTTTACTTAAAATTTTACTGATAGAAAGATAAATATAATTGAAAATTTTAGGCTCTCTCTTGCCTTTGATCCATGCCCATATATCTATCAACAACAAAGAGAATTGTGTGTGCACATTAAAGGCAGTGTGTATTCCTTTAAGAAATAAATCCCCCATTCCACAAGGTACTTAAGCACGTGTCAAGTATCCAAGGGGTAGCTGTGTTAGTCTGGATCTGTGAAAAGCAACAGAGAGTCCTGTGACACCTTTAAGACTAACAGATGTATTGGAGCATAAGCTTTCATGGGTGAATACCCACTTCGTCAGATGCACGTGTGTAACTTTAAGCATGTGATTAGTTCCATTAACTTCAGTGAGGCTGCACACATGTTTAATGTTATGTACATGTTTAAGTACCTTGCCAAATCGGCGCCAAAGTGTACAGAAATTGTTATGTCCTCTCTTCTTACTTGAGCAAGATGTTTACTCTATGCTGCATTTGTGCAGACTGGCCAGTTTTCATAGATTAGAGAACAGGGGGGGAAAATGGGAAGAGCTAAAAGATATTCCTAACCCTTTGTGCTGGTTTGGTTGAAATCGTGGCCCCAACACAATAGCAAAATTCTCATTGACTTCAATAAGGCCAGGATTTCACCTGCTATGTTCTATTTTGTCAAATTTTGACTTATTTCAAAACTGCGGAAAAACCTCAACTTGAGGCTTTCACACTTAATAATAAAATGTGCAAAAATTCAAAATGAACTAGATGTACTGACTAAGAAACAATGTTCCCTATTATCTGCCTTACCTGCCTTTGCAGAGTAAGGGTATGTCTACACTGCAGATGGGAGGGTGCTTCCGTGAATGGGTAGACAAACTCATGCTAGCACGCTAAAAATAATGTGGCCACGGTGGCACAGGTGGCAGCTTAATCTAGCCACTTGAATACAATCCTACCTGACTCACTGGGTATGTATTCAGGCCGCTCCTGCCCCTTCCACTGCTCCCACACCACTATTTTTGAGCATCGTAGTTTGAACAGTTAGCAAGTCTGTCTACCTGTGCTGGGAAGTACCCTCCCAACTGCAGTGTACACATACCTTGTTTGCTTATGTCAAGTGCTTTTTCTTATTAATATAATTTGTGATGTGGCACACTGTATGTGATTGTTTTGCAGTGTAGTGTATGAAACATGCCCCAGAGTAATAAGGAACAAAATGATGTGTCATAGTCATGTCAATAGTTACCTACTTCAATAGAACCTACTTCATTGTTAGAAGCACAAACCAGACACTGCAGACACCACAGTACATACACAGCCCAGGTGTAGGATGGGCAGTGTGTTCTATAGCTCACAACATTTTCCTCATTCTTTTACGCTTTTGTGTTTTCAGTATCATGATACAGGAGATCTTTATTGACAGACTTTCTAATAAGTAGTAATATTCTCTGTAAGGTAAGAGTTTTAATAATATCAACAAACCTGTACCGTACCTACATTTTCTTATCAACTAGCAGCAGTCTTCTTTAGGTGGGACTCAGAGATTAAGGCTACTAACTATAAGTCATATTCAGGTGTGAACTTACCCAGGAGCCTACATATGCCAGCTCAGAAACCCTGGTGATGGGCATTACGTGAAAACCTAGAGGAGGCTCCCTGCCCTGTCCCCATCCCCCAGCTTCCCTTCCCTGTCAACTGATCCCCTCCTAAGTAAACTTCCAAAAAGTAAAACTAACATATTTGCTGCCATCACATTGTTCATTCTGCGTGTGTATTCTCCTCTTCCCTCACTCTGTCTGTTTATGTAGTACTGACGCATTGTTTCCTTGTACTCCCCTGTCTGTCTCCATTGGTTATCTCTTGGCTTATACTTAGACTGTAAGCTCTTTGGGGCAGGGACTGTCTTTTTCTTCTGTGTTTGTACAGCACCTAACACAATGAGGTCCTGGTCCATGACTGGAGACCCTAGGCACTATGATAATACAAATAATAAAACAGAACTGGGATAGTGAATTTTCACTAACCTTTGTTGTTGTACAGTATACTTAATGGCTTGATTTATTGCTCATCAATGTGTTACTCCAGTTTTACACGAAGCTGAACTCATTAAGTTGAGCAAACAAATGATTAATTGCTAACATGGCCTACATCTGAAACTCAGAGTAAAAAACTTTAGAATTCACCATCCTTCTTAAAGCAAGAATTAAAGAAAATGTTATGTGCTGGATCTATGGTGCATGAAATGTTAATCTAATGCATATGTTTTGGGAATGTCCATTTGATTAAAAATTGTGAGATGAAATACTTGTATATATTAATACACGTCTGGACAACAGTACTTCTCTAGATCTTAAACTGTTTAGAGGATTTTAGAAATATTTGCGTTTGAAAACCATATGAACAATTTCTGTTGAGTCTTAGTTGAACAAAAAACCCCCAATTGATTCCTCCAAAAAACACATTCTAAAGGGTTACACAATAAGAACTGGTACATGGGCCTAAGTGAATTAGCAAATGTAGAGCGTATCATTCCACCTAAGTAAACAGGATACATCTATGTAAACAATCATGTTTCTTGGAAATCAACTTGTTTTTGAAATCTTCATGTTTTATGGTTTTATTCTTACAGAATGAAAGCTTCAACAGAAAAACAATTTCATGCCATATTGAAAGCAGGTACTATATTTGAATAGAATACTCTTCATATATAACAAAGAGGTTGAATCCCTACTTTAAGTGCAAAGTCCAACTCAACCTTAACTATGGCGCCATGATCAGTGCCTCCATAATATTGCTTAAAGAGCTCCCTCATTTCCCTAGGACAGAGGTCATAAGAAGGGGTGGTATTGTAGCAGTATTCCACAATTCCTTCCCTGCAGCCACTTTGCTCCTGGAGATAGTAACTTATTTCTGCATTATACTAGAAATTACTACCCAATGTATGCCACCTCATCTCTGCTGGCTAGTGCATTCAGAATGCAGGGACAAGGCCCCATTCTCTACCCAACTGCTACAATAGGGGAAGAAATAGGCATGCAGCGCCCTTTACTCCTGGCAAGTCGGGAGCCAAAGTTTGGATAGCCTGCCAGGGGTATAAACGCAGAGGGGACTTACTCTCCCTTGTATAGGTGTGCAGCCCAGGTCAGAACCTAGTCCTAAATGTTCACATATGTTTGAGTGAATGGGAAGAGACTTTGTACAGCCATAGCTAATATCCCAAACTGAAGAATTCAGCCTTACTGTTCAGTGAGTGGATTTCTCAAAACAGAAACTTCCATCTTGGGAGTAGCAAAATGCATGGGGCAGCTTGAACTGAAGATGCTAAACTCTCTTCGAGTGGGAGGAATGGGTAAGTCAATATCAATACACTTGGCTTAGTCTAAGGTTTAACAGTGGCATGCTCATTAAGTTAACACTTAACAGGGAAGAACCGGAATCATTTGGAGCGAATGGAGCCATACTGTTTTACACCAGTGGAAGATCTGCCCCGTTATTACATCCATCTGTGAACAATTCCCCCTGTCCTTGAGCACCCCCTTGTGGCTGCCCTAACATGTGTTGCCATCCCACATATCCTCTCAGGCCCCTAAGGTCTCCATAACAGGCTCTCTGGCCTCAGTTATACCCTTCCTTGGGGCCAGTTCATTACAGAAACATAAGTCCCAAACCATAGTCCACGTATCATCCCCAGTGTATATGGTCCTTAAAATCCCAGGATATCTAGTCCATTGATTTAGCACATGCCACTGTCACCGGGTGATTCTCTGGAACTACTCCATATGAAGCCACTCAGGACTCTGTGGGAGCATGCCTCCTCTCTGAGCATAAGCTTCAACTTTCCTGGATCTGACCTCGGAGCATTCAGCATCCCCTTCTACACCGTGCACTTCCCGCAGTGAGTCTGCCCGGGCAGGACTCCTGGGGAAGCCAGAGGGCCCTGCACCCCAACTCCGCAGTCAGATGTGACTCTCATCCAGCCAGTAAAACAGAAGGTGGTTTATTCAACAGGAAGACAGCACAGAACAGAACTTGGTAGCATAGAAATCAGTGACTTTCAGCCAAGTCCATCTTGGGGAGTCCTGGGCCAGAAGCCCTGGACTCCCTCTCTTCCAGTCCCTCCAAGCAGACTGCCCAGCTACTGACAACCTAACCTCAGACATCCCCGTTGCTCCTCCTCCTTGTCTCGCTTCCCGGGCAAAGAGTCACCTGGTCCTCACCAGGTTGCATCCCCCTCCTGGGTTTCAGGTTACGAAGGGCACCGGTGATAGCATATGTGCAGGCAGCTGACCCAGAAGTTTCAGACAAAGTCACACACCCTATTCCCACCACTGAGGTATTGGTGCAGCACACAGGGAAAGTGAGCCATACACAGTATTCATGCAAAACAGTAAAAAACTCACATACAACATAAGGGAAAATCCCCCACTTCGTCACAACCACACACTGGTATTTTCCACCACAGCCAGGCTCATCTTCATTCAGTCCTCTCCAGGGCCGGCTTTAGGCCGATTCCCCCGAATCGGGCCCTGCGCCCAAGAGGGCCCCGTGCCCTCAAGAAGAGCGCCTAACTTAGGCCCCGTCCAGACTACCCGCCCGGATCGGCGGGTAGCCATCGAAGTATCGGGGATCGAATTATCGCGTCTTGTCTGGACGCGATAAATCGATCCCCGAACGCGCTACTTCGAACTCCGGTACTCCTGCAGGGCGAGCGGAGTACCGGAGTTCGAAGTGGGAGCCGCGAACTTCGATCGCGGCGCCGCGCGGACGCGAGGTAAGTCGCGTTAGTTCGAACTAAGGTACTTCGACTTCAGCTACGCTATTCGCGTAGCTGAAGTCGAAGTACCTTAGTTCGATCCCGCCCCTAGTGTGGACCAGCCCTCAGGCGCCTTTTTAATTTTTTTACTCACCTGGCGGCGGTCCAGGTCTTTGGCGGCACATCGGCAGCGGGTCCTTCACTCGCTCCGGGTCTTCTGCGGCATTTCGGCAGCGGGTCCTTCAGTGCTACGGAAGACCCGGAGCAAGTGAAGGACCCGCCACCGACGTGCCGCCGAAGACCCAGACCGCCGCCAGGTATTCAAATTGGGCCCCGCACTTACTAAAGCTGGCCCTGGTCCTCTCCTGTTCTTCTGCCAGGATAGCCACCTCAGCCCTTCCAGCTGGAGTGCAACCTCACTCTTCCCAGAGGGAACCCCCACAGTAGAGTGACCAGATAGCAAGTGTGAAAAATCAGGACAGAGGATGGGGGGTAATAGGCACCTATATATAAAAAAAGTCCTGAATATCGGGACTGTCCCTTTAAAAATCAGGACATCTGGTCACCCTACCCCACAGCCTCTTTGCTGGGAACTCATCCTTACCAGGGGAGCATTCCTCACAATCTTTTTTCCATTAATATGATCTCAGATAGGCTAGCAGATAGGCACTTTCACGGTTGCCTTGGCCCTCAGCCCTTTCTGGCTCCAGCATGGAGATGTCAGTGGATAAGCCCATCCTCTGATCCCCTCCCTTCAGCCTTCTCTGGCCCTCGGCTCTGGCTGTCTGGCTTGGAAGTCGGCAGGCAACTCCCCCTGCTGCTATCCTAGCCCTCAGCCCTTTTCAGCCTCCTGGCACTAACTCTCCAGCTCAGGAAGGTCAGCAGGCTGGCCTCTTTCCTGAGTGATTCTCAGGCAGCTCTCACCTTACCCCTTTCCTTGCTCTTTTAGTCTGTGCTCTCAGGCAGTTCTTACCTGACCCTTCCTTTTATATGTCTTCCCTTTCTATGGCCCAGGTGCCTTTTTCTAACTCTAGCTGGGAGACAATCAGTCCCATGTGCACTGGACCCTTAACCAGTGATGAGCTCCCAAAATCCTAAGAACCGGTTGCCTACCGGATCCTCGGCGGCACTTCGGTGGTGGTGGGGAGGGGTCTTCACTCGCTCCAGGTTTTTGGCAGCATTTCAGTGGCAGGTCCTTCACCCGGAGCGAGTGAAGGACCCGCCACCGAAGTGTCGCCGAAGACCCGGTAGGGAACCGCGTGGTGAGTTCAGTACAAGCCCCACGTGCCTGTCTTCCCCCTCACCCGACCCCAACTCACATCCTGGCCCCGACTGCCCCCCTCAGAACCTGCAAGTTTCTCCTCTCCCCCTCCCCCACCAGGGTAGCAGCAGCAGCCCGGGGCTTCGGAGGCTATTTAAAGGGCCGGGGCTCCCCTGCTTCTACCACCCTGGCCCTTTAAATAGCTGCCAGAGGCCTGGGGAAGTGGCAGGGTTCCAGCAGCTATTTAAAGGACCGGGGCGCAGAGGCAGCTGGAGTCAAGGGCCCTTTAAATAGCCCCTGGAGCCCCCCGCTACCCCAGGGCTCTGGGGGCTATTTAAAGGGCCTCCGGCTCCCCTGCTTCTACCACCCCAGTCCTTTAAATAGCCGCCGGAGCCCTGGAGTAGTAGCAGGGCTCTGGCGGCTATTTAAAGGGACGGGGCGGTAGAAGGACTTTTTAAATAGTCCCCAGAGCCCCACAGCCCTACCCCAGGGCTCCAGCAGTGGGGCGGGCTCTGGTGGCAATTTAAAGGGCTTGGGGCTCCAGCCCCTGCTGGGAGCCCCAGGCCCTTTAAATTGCCCCTTGGGGAAGCCGGGCCACCCCAGTACGGCGCACCGGCTCTTGCTGGTATGCTGTACCAGGCGTACTGGCTTACTTTCACCTCTGCCCCTACCCAACTCGCCCCGCACCCTGTCCCCTGACTGCCCCGACCCTATCCACCACCACCCTGACAGTCCCCCGGAACTCCCACACCTACCCAACTCCCCCATTTGCCATTCCCTGACTGCCCCCCCCAAAACCTCTGCCCCCTCCAACCGCTCCCTGCCCCTTATCCAACCCCTCCTCCCAGCCCGGCCCCCTTACCATGCTGCTGTGTATGGATGCCCCGCTGTCGCTGGAGCTTGCAGCCTCACCCCCTTACCATGCCGCTCAAAGGCGGCAGGAGCTGCAGAGCTGCCCAGGAGCAGTCCAGAGCGCCAGCGGCGCAGTGCGCTGAAGCTCTGCGGGGGAGGGGCCAGGGAAGCCTCCCCAGCTGGGAGCTCAGGTGGGCCAGGCAGGACGGTCCCACGGGCCGGAGTTTACCCACCTGCCCGCCCCTTTAGCAACCGGTTCTACACTGGCTTCTAAATTTAACAACCAGTTCTTGCGAACCGGTGCAAACCGGCTCCAGGTCACCACTGCCCTTAACAGAGCCAGACACCCTGTGACACCATCATTGTTGTAAAGATTTTGTGGGTTTTTATTTTCATTGGAGAGTGTCATATTGGCAACCCAAAAATCCAGAATTATTTCCCCAGGCTCTGTCATGATGTGGAAATCAGCCGATTTATTCAGTTCTTCCTTTTTTTTTGGGGGGGGGGGGGGGGGGGGGGGGGGGGGGGGGGGGGGAGAAGGGGAGAGGGAGGAAACAATAGTGAGAACTTGAAAAACTGCCTGGAGAGTGAGCTCTCTCTCTCTCTTTGTTTTTAATCAAACCACTCAGCCAAAGAAATGTTGAATTAAAATCAATAGGATAATCAAAGGGAAAAAAAGAGTATTTAAACTTATGTTCATTCCTTTTCTGATGGATTTTAGTCACAAAGAGAGTTTTTTTTAAAATGCCCCTCTTCCCCCACCTACCCACTGTATTGTGTTGGCTCAATCCCCGGCACTCCTTCTAACTAAAGGAAAGTACCACAGGTGCCAGGGGAAAGTCTAATCTTCCCAGATCTATCTGTGAAAACTGTACAATCCTGAGGAAATGTTAAAAGCTGATTGAAAAAACTGGTGTCCATGTTAGAATAATAGAATCACAGTAAGGTAGGTCTGGAAGGGATCTTGAGAGATCTAGTCCAGCCTCCTGAGGTGATGCAGGACCAAGGATACCTAGACCATCCTCGACAAGTATTTGTCTAACCTCTTCTTAAAAACCTCCTGTGATGGGTACTGCACAACCTCCCTTGGTAACCTATTCCAGCACTTAATTATTCTTAAAAAGTCTTTCCTAATACAGGGAGTCGTCGGACGCCACTTACGACGCTTTTCAATTGACTGCCCGTTTCACCCCACAATGCTTGTTTCACCCTTAGGACACTCGATTTGCATAAAGTTCACTTGAAATCACTTCCTGGTTGCATTATACTGGTGTGGAGCTGAAAGGGATCGCTTCTAATTGGCTTCGAGGCAGCAGGGTAGCTTGTTGTGGGGTAGGGTTGCCACTTGTTTTTGATTGGCTGAGCCTGGGGCCGGGAGCCAATCAGAACGCTTGAACAGTGATTGGCTGAGGCTCAGTATGGGTGCCATTCTCCCTGGCTTTCTGAGCCTGTGTTGCCAGCATTCTGAGCAGCATATGTGAGTTTATATGTATATTTGAATGCTGTTTACAAAATACAGTGTACAGTAAATACATTCATGTTGCAACACTAGTCATCTATAATTCATTTAGTACAAAAATCTGGGTTATTGTGGTCAGGGCCATCCCTACCTATGGTGGTGCCCTACACAGCCCGAGCACCTGCACACCCCTGTGGGGGGGCCGGCCCCTTCACAGGAGGGGGGGATTGCGCTCCAGGGGCAGAAGCTATGAGGGGCAGCAGCAGGGTAGGGAGGCCCAGGGCAGCGCGGGGGACTAGAGGGGGGCCTGGCGTTGGCAGCAGGAGTTGGGCCGGACCCCCCCCCCCCGCACTCACCGGTGGCAGCGGGAAGCACAGCAGCCTGGCCCTAACCCACTCCGCTCCTCCAGCTCCCAGCCCTGTCGCTTGGGGGGAGGGCTTGGAGGAAGGCGTCAGGCCTGACCCCGCACTCACCAGCGGCGGCAACGGGAAGTGAAGCAACGCGGCTGGGAGCTGGCAGAGTGGATCAGGCTGGGGCTGGGTCGCTCTGCTTCCCGCCGCTGGTGAGTGCAGGGGCGGGCACAACCCCTTCTGCCGGCTCCAGTACCCCTGCTAATCCTGCGGGCCTTGGGAGGAGGGGGCTTAGGGGAAGTGGTCGAATGGGGGCGGAGCAGGGAGGCTGGCCGGGGGCTGGGGCTGGCTACTGGAGTCAGCGCTGCATAAGCAGCATGCAGCTGCCTAGGGCACCACGAAATTTGGTGCCCCAAATTACATGGTGCCCTATGCAGCTGCTTATTCTGCGTGTGCCTAAGCACAGCCTTGACTGTGGTGAAAATAGTGTATCAAGCCTTGGTTCAGGATCCACTCCCCCCTTCATACTATTGATTCCTATGGGAAAAGCGGTTTCAACTTACAACATTTCGACTTACAACACAATTCGTTCCTCAGAATTGCATTGTAAGTCCGAGGACTCCCTGTATTAATGTAAAACTCCCTTATTGCAGATTAAGATGACTACTTCTTGTCTTACCTTCAGTGGATATGGAGAACAATTGATCGCCATCCTCTGTAACAGCTTATCAGATTTTCCCCTCAGTCTTTTTTTCTCAAGATGAAACTTGCCCAGTTTTTTTACCTTTCCTCATAGGTCAGGTTTTCTAAGTCGTTTATCATTTGTGTTGCTCTCCTTGGGACTCTCTCCAGTTTGTTCATATCTTTCTTAAAATGTGGCACCTAAAATTAGACACAATAGTCCAGCTGAGGCCTCATCAATACTGAGTAGCCTGGAACAATGACCTCCTGTGTGTTACATACGATACTCCTGTTAATACACCCCAGAATAATAATAGCCTTTGTCACAATTGCATCACATTATTGGCTTATGTTCAATTTGTGATCTCCTATAGCCCCCAGGCTCTTTTATGCAGTACTATTGCTTAGCCAGTTATTCCCCATTTTGTAGTTGTGTATTTGATTTTTCCTTCATAAGCGTATTACTTTTCTCTGGTCTTTATTGAATTTCATCTTGTTGATTTCAGATGAAATTCTCCAATTCACCAAAGTAATTTTGAATTCTAACCCTGTCCTCCAAACTATTTTAAACTCCCCCCAGCTTAGCGTCATCCACAAATTTTATAAGCACACTCTTCACTCTATTATCCAAGTCATTAATTAAAATATTGAGTACCAAATCCATGATGGCCCCCTGTGGGACCCCACTAGAAAAGTTCTCCCAGTTTGACAGCAAGCCGTTGATAACTACTCTTTCAGTATTGTTTTTCAACCAGTTGTGCACCCACCTTACCGTAATTTCATCTAGGCCACTTTTCCCTAGTTTACTTATGAGAATGCCACGTGGGACCCAGTCCAAAAAATAAATAAATTAAAAAAAATCACAATATGTTGCATCTACTGCTTCCTCCTATCCACTAGGCCAGTAACCCTGTCAAAGAAGGAAATTAGGTTGGTTTGGCGTGTGGGCTATTACTTATCACCTGGTGCTTACATATTGATTTGATAATTTGTTTCAGTATCTTTCTAGTTATAGAAGTTAGCCTGACTAGTCTAATTCCCTGGGTCCTCTGTGTTCCCCTTTTAAAGACAGGTACTATGTTTGCCCTTCTCTGGTCCTCTGGGACTTCACCCATCCTGCATGACATTATGGCATTCCCAATGCAGACAATGCATTTTTAATTGTCGTTTGTTTTTACTAAGATAGTGCCTAGAACAGGGGTCTCAAACTCAAATGACCACGAGGGCCACATGAGGACCAGTGCATTGACCCGAGGGCCGCATCACTGACACGCCCCTCGCTGCCTCTGGCCCCGCCCCCACCCCACCCCTTCCATTAGGCCCCGCCCCTGCCCCACCTCTTCCCACCCCTTCCCCGCCCCATTCAAACCCCTTCCCGAAGTCCCCACCCAACGCTGCCCCCAGGGGGTGCAGGAGGTGTGCAGGGTGCAACGGGGGCTCAGGACAGGGAGTTGGTGTGTGGGGTGCAAGAGGGTGAGGGGTGCGGCAGGGGGTCGGGGTGCAGGGTGCAGCAGGGGGCTCGGGGCAGGGGGTTGGGGTGCGGGATGTGGCAGGGGGCTCGGGGCAGGGGGTTCGGGTGCGGGAGGGGTGTGGGGTGCAGCAGGGGGCTCAGGAAAGGGGTTGGGGTGCGGGACGGGTGCGGGGTGCGGCAGGGGGCTCAGGCAAGGAGTTGGGGTGCAGGAGGGGTTCAGGGAGCGAGCTCCAGCCCGGCACCGCTTACCTAGAGCGGCTCCGGGGTGGCAGCAGCGCGCACCGGGGCCAGGGCAGGCTCCTTGCCTGCCCTGTCCCCCGGCGCTGCTCCCTTCCAGGAAGCAGCTGGAACCCTGTTCCTGCAGCCCCTGGGGGAGGGGGAGGGGCTCCGGGTTGCAGCCATGTGCTGCTCTTGCCACTCCTCCAGGTACCTCCCACAAAGCTCCCATTGGCCGCGGTTCCCTGTTCCCGGCCAATGGGAGCTGCGGGGGGCGGTGCCTGGAAGGAGGAGTCCTCTGCCTTCTTCCCCCTCCCCCCGCCCGGAGGGGCTGTGCTGCCGGCTGCTCTCTGAAAGCAGCGTGGGGCTCGCAGCACCACAGAGGGGAATCCCGCGGGTAGGCAGAGGGGAGGGGAGGGGAGGGGAGCTCGGCGGGCCGCACGCAAGAGCCCCGCGGGCCGCATGCGGCCCGCGGGCCACGTGTTTGAGACCCCTGGCCTAGAAGCCCCAGTCAGGATTCAGGGTCCCATTACATTAGACACTGTAAACCCAAGTGAAACAGACAGTCAATACCCCCTAGAGCTCACAATCCTGAACTATGACAAGATGTCACAGGGGGATAAACAGACAAATAGACAGAGACAGGGTAACAGTAAAGACAGCTCTATTTGCATAAATTAGTTGTCTCCTTGGTCATAGTTGGTCAACACCCTAACCAAATAAGATCTTGACGTTTTGACTATAACCGGTGATACGTCATTTAACAAAAATCTGCCAAGTAACTACAAAGTGTATTTAACAGACTGCAAGTAAGTCATTGGTTTTGGGACCATATATTGCTGTCTTGGATGTTAGAGGCAGTTTTCCCACTATCAAAGCAATCAGTTTCAATGTATTTTGCCTGAATGTAGTCTAGTTTATTACATATCCTTTAAAAAATGAGCTGATACAGTAGAAAAGGAGTAAAGAATGTGAACTTCTGATGTGTGTTGCTCATGTCTTTGGGATAATAGCCAGAGTTCAGGCAGCACAGAATTGTGGAAACCATATGGTACACGTCACAAACACTCTGAAAATGCTGCTGAGAAAACTACTTGAGACAGCAGGGAGTGTGTTACAGTTACAGCATTCTCACCATATGCTTCATCTGTAGGGATGGGCGGGGGGGAAGACATGGTAACAAGCTGGAAATCAGAATGCTAGGGCCTCACACAGAGCCTTGTGAGATGCTGTGAATTTTCAAATTTCTGCCCTTTAATGGACATAACAGTAGATGTTAAAATTAAACAGAATTATATAAAAAATAATGATCATTAGGAAAACATACAGCATAATGTTAAAATTTTAAGACAAGCCAATTAGGGGCTAGATTGGGTACCAAGGCACAATGTCTCTATGCTGCCCCAGGAGCAGTCCAGGAAGGAATTGTGGTTCAAAGGGCCACAAATTTCATCATTGACCCTGCTCTTGTCTATACCAGCAGCAAATTATAACCGTCATGCCAGTGCCAGTCCACTCAGAGAGTGTGGGGCCAACACTATTTCCCACCAGCCAGCTCTGGGGGAAGAGTAAGTGGGTGTACATCATCCCTTACCACTGCACATCTGGACCTAAGCACTGGGCATAAAGTGTGGAGAAGAAGGAAAGGGGGGTGGGGGAATTACTACCTTATACCACTACATGAGCACACACTCCAAGCTACAGTCTAGCCCTCTATTAGCAGTTTCAACCAGGCTTCTAACCCATCCCTGTTTGTATTTAAATCAATCCATATGGAACTATAACTCAGCTGCCCATGTTCTCCTAATTGCGGGATAGTGACCTGTAATTTGGGGAGGAGGGGTCATTTTAAGGCAGTTCCATCCTCAAGATGGATGAATCTGCAGTAAGGGATGTTTAAAATCTCCCTTCTGGGTGAGGTTTTTCCACCTATCTTTCCCCAGACCTCCCTCACTAAAATTAGGGTGACCATATTTGCTGAATATGGGACACCTAGTAAAATTACTCGTATTCAAGTAAGTTCAATGGCAATCAATCAGAATTATGCAGCACAAACTTCCAAATTAACCTCAAGTTGACTGAGCCCCTCTTAAAAAGAAATAGAGTAGTTGGATTCTTTTTATTTACCTTCTTATCTTTAAGGCTTTAGGGTTCACACAGGGAGAGGTGAGATACACACATTTCTGTACACATCTCTCACATGGGAGGGGATGACTGGCCGACCCGACCCTCCCTGCCAGGTGCTCTCCACCCTCCATACCTGGCTAGGCCCCCAGAACGGACCCGCCTCTCCTGATACCTGGCACCTCGTCTTCGAGGCAACACATGAGCGGGGGGGAGGACGATGACGCAGGGTTCACACCAGAATATGGCCAGCAGCAGCCTTTCGGCACTGTGCGGGAGAGAAGGGACGGGAGCTGCTTCCAGCCGCGGCAGGGTGGGGGGGGGGGTGAAGGAGGGATGACCTGGCCCGTATCTTTACAGAGCTCATCTTCCCTTCCCCCACCCTGCTCCTCTGTGGCTGGAAGCAGCTTGTCCCTTCCCCTGTTTGCACAGTGTAGAAAGGTAGCTAACACCTCCAGACTGCTGTTGGCCATGGACATAACCCAACCACCTCCTGTCCCCTGGCTACCGTGCAGGCAGAAAGGGATTAAGCCCTAAGGATGCATTGTGCACCAGGGCCCAGGGAACCTGACTGCAGGGGCTTCAGCAAAGGGGCCAGAGAGGTGGCTCAGCAGGGGAGGGTGCCTAGGGGACAGAGCACCCCCGCACTCCCTGGGGGTAGGACCCAGGGCTGGGGTGTGTGAATAGGGTGCTAAGCCCCTGCCTGGGGGGCTGCTGAGGAGCCTTCAGGTTTGGGGTGTGAACAGGCTGGAAATTGCTTCCCCCCACCACTCCAGAGCTTAGCTGAGGGGCAGAGATGCTTCACTGTGCCAGTGCTGTGTGGGGCTTTGGCACATGCAGGACTTGGGTCCTCCTGGCCAGCACCCCAGGCTGGAGGATCTTGGGGTGCCAGCCCAGCCAGAGGCAGTGGGGGAAGGAAAGATCCTGCTGGTCAGGCCGTTGGTGAGCTGAGCACTCTGACCAGGGGCTGGTTCTCCACACAGCGCTGGGAGTAGGACTCACCCCACCGGTGGGGATATGGAGGAGCAACAGGGCTAGGCTGGGGGGGAGGGCGGGGGGAAGGGGCAAAGCAGGGAGAAGACAGCAAGAGGGGAAGCATGTAACGGGTCGATGGGTGGGCAGCAGAGGTGACATGTAACCGACTACCACCTGACAACCTGCTCGCACTCTAGAGTGACCAGACAGCAAATGTAAANGACAATTTGCCTGTTTTTAAGAAAAAGTCAGGACACCTGCAGGAGGGCTTAAATACGGGACCGTCCCTTTAAAAGCAGGATGTTTGGTCACCCTAACTAAAATGATTCCAGCGGCTGGAGAGGAGGAGCCTGTGTGATGGACAAGGCCTAGCGCAGGGGAGAGCAGAAATGAGTCATACTGGGGTGGCAGTATTTGCCTCCTGACAGACAGTCCTAAGGTGGTGCGGGAGGGGGGGGAAGAGGAGGGAGAGATCAATCTCCTCCTTAACTTGTGAAGATATGTCTGAAGGGCAATTTCTTTGCCTTTGCAATGTATCACATAGCATGAAATGTATGGGTTTCCAAAATAGTTTCCCAAAGGAGAAGAACTCCCCCTGAAATGGTTTTATCCCCTATCCACCCAGCCCCTGGAACAGTATTCAATTCAAACACCATAGCCAACACCATTAGGAAAAAGTCCATGCACTACTCTAGAGAAAATTTTAAAAACTGAACCCATATGTAAGCAATCATGAGTAGCTAACTAAATAATGACAAATGCTTTCTACCTTGAACTGCTGGTCACCCGAACATACTTGGGTCCTGCTACAACTTACAAAGCTGTAGAAAGGTAACAGCAGAAAATAGAATGGGTTTGATGTATTCACTATTTCACCAAATTTGCAGAACATTTTTACCATTGTGTGCACTGCACTTTTATTCAGTTTCTCTCCCCTTCACTTTATGTGTCTCTTCAGAGATTACTTACACCAACCACTTCACAGCGGTTGTCTTTTGCACTCAGCCTTCCTAATGATTTCCAGTTGGACTAGTCAAACTTTCTAATCCAAGCAAAAACATCTCCTTAAAGAGCCAACACCGAAAGGCCACTTCCCACTCTCCTCCACAGAAAGAGGGACAGATTGAGACAAAAAAAGAGAAAAGTGGGGGGGGGGGGGGGGGGGGGGAAAAAGAAAAAAAAAAAAAAAAGAAGGGGGGGGGGGGGGGGGGGGGGGGGGGGGGGAGAGAGAAGTAATGACAATTGAGACTGAACACAAGACCTGTCCCTTGATCTAAAATTTAGATTCTAAAATTTAGAATCTAAATTAAAGAAAACCCTCAAAACCTCATTGTTTGAAAAATGAAGGAGAATGTCAAAGAATTTCCTGATAACTTCACATGTTCCAGTGCTAGAGACCAACCCAATAGACAGGGACTGGGCTGCTAGAGGGGAATAGCCAAACCTACCTCTAAGATTCTCAGAAATACAACACTACACATTTGGGGCTGTTTTACACCAGACAGAATGCACCATTTCACTTGCTGTCCAATGAATTATGTCAGCTGTGTAGGTCAGAATGTTCTAAAGTCTTCTTATGAGAGTCAGTTTGGGAATAAATGATTACTGGTAAGAGGTGGTGAATGGGAATGTGCCACTGGTAGATATTCAATATAACAGTGCCCATTATACAAGGTACTTACTACCACTACTGCTAAAAGTAAACACTCAAAACTGGACTCAGTCATGAAGCCTGAGTAAACAAGCTGTGTGCAAAGAACTTACCACAGGCCAAAGAGGAATGGAATCCTCCCCCACTACCCGGCACCAGCTCCATGGCCACTTCTACAGTTGTGGGCAAGATTGTGGTCCGAGCACTCTTCCTATGAAGGGAATTTGGTCAGTGGATCCACATAATAGTAGATTCATTCCCCATATCTCCACCCAGCCTACAGTATCCCAGCCAAACCACTATGGAGAAAGCACTTCTCCACAGTGGCTGAGGGCATGGAACCCCCCTCTATGACCTTTCCACAACCTGCCTTGCCCACCCAGCAGAACTGCCTCAGTTTCAGTGTATCTGGGGCCTTCTAGAAAGATATTGGTTATGTTGCTCCTGCGAGTAGCAAAAAAGGACATTGTTGTGAGGCTATGGGAAAACCTAACTTCACATACTCACAATGTGCCTTAACATTGATCCGTTATAGAAATGGAATAGTTAACTATGCCCACAAACAAGATTGGACAAGTTCCTTAATCTTTGGAATCCTATTATCTCTCTGTTATCTGAAGAAATGTCTAATAGGTTAAGAAAGCAAAATGTTACTCTATCCAGGTTCTTCCTTCTCTGGTAGAAATTACTTCACCATTGTATGGGTTTTCACTTTACAGTATTCATTTTGCCTGATTTTCTTTTTTCTTTCATTCATGCTGCTCTAGCTCTTCCCTTTCACCCCTTTTCTCTTTTATTTTCTCCTGTCTCCTTCCCTCCTCTGAGCTCTGTGTAGCTCAAAAGCTTGTCTCTTTCACCAACAGAAGTTGGTCCAATAAAAGATATTACCTCACTACCACCCCCCACTCTCTAATATCCTGGGACCAACATGGCTACAGCAACTCTAAACAAACTCTAAACAAAAGGTTATTTAATGGTGTCACAGTTCAAGGTAACTGCATCATGGAGATGTCCCTGGAGGATTTCCGCTCCATCCCCAGACACGTTAACAGACTTTTCCAGTAGTTGTACTGGCCGCGAATGCATCCCAAGTCCCCAGGGCAAATCAATCATTAAAAAAATGCTTGTTTTTAAACCATGTTTGATATTTACAAAAGTACACTTACCAGAGGTCCCTTCCAGGGGGTCTGCGATACCGCCTTGGGAGGGTTCGGAGGGTACTTCAGTCAGGGTGAGAAAAAGATCCTGGCTGTTGGGGAGAACGGAGTGCTGTGTGCTCTCCGCAAGCTCCTCCTCCTCCTCTTCCCCGTCCGCAGAATCCTCATGCATGGATGAGATTAACCCCTCCTCGGAATCCACGGTCAGGGGTGGGGTAGTGGTGGCGGCCCCCCCTAGAATTGCATGCAGCTCCTCGTAGAAGCGGCATGTCTGCGGCTCTGCCCCGGACCGTCCGTTTGCCTCCTTGGTTTTCTGGTAGGCTTGTCGGAGCTCCTTCACTTTAACACGGCACTGATATGAGTCCCTATTGTGGCCTCTCTCCATCATGCCCTTGGAGATCTTGTCAAAAGTTTTGGCATTTCGTCTCTTGGACCGTAGTTCTGCTAGCACTGAATCCTCTCCCCATATAGCGATCAGATCCAGTACCTCACGTGTGGTCCATGCTGGTGCTCTTTTTCGGTTCTCGGACTGCATGGTTACCTGTGCTGTTCAGCTCTGTGTGGTCACCTGTGCTCTCCACGCTGGGCTAACAGGAAATGAAATTCAAAAGTTCGCGGGGCTTTTCCTGTCCACCTGGCCAGAGCATCCGAGTTTAGATTGCTGTCCAGAGCGGTCACAATGGTGCACTGTGGGATAGCTTCCGGAGGCCAATACCATCGAATATCGTCCACACTAACCCTAATTCGAACCGGCAATACCGATATCAGCGCTACTCCCCTCGTCGGAGAGTAGTACAGAAACCGATTTTAAGAGCCCTTTAAATCGAATTAAATGGCCTCGTTGTGTGGACGGGTGCAAGGTTAATTCGCTATAACGCTGCTAAATTCGAACTAAAATCATAGTGTAGACCAGGCCTCTGACCCCTTTGTGGCCTCCTTGAGGGCACCCCCACTCAGATCTCAATAAATTACCTTACTTGGTGCAGGAACTCATGGTCCTCTCCCACTAGGCTGAGAAATTAGGCTGCCATTCCTCCTGCCCTTCGCTGTGGTCATGTTAGCAAGTTTGAAATCACTTCAGCACTTGTGGTCTTGTCATCTCCCAGGACCGATGACAGGGTTTATCAGTAACCAGCCAGCTTTTACAAAGCAAAGCAATTATGTAGAACAAAAACACTACAGAGAGAACGGCTTGAAAACAAACAACATAAATATATGCCTGTTTTATAAGGTGTCAGTCATCTTCCACAGAGACCCTGGTAGGTGTCAAAGTCCTTCAAACCAAGCGTTTGTCCCATTTGGTTACAATTTCAGGACAGTTCTTGGATCCAGTGAGTGGGACCCTGCCTCCATATCACATGGGCCACTTTATACACCCTCAGTTCCTTGTCTGCCGGGCCCCCCCCCCATATGAACCTGGTCAAGACCAGAATGCAACTCCCCTCAAGGTGGTACTTCCTTCTGCAAATTTGTTTGTCTAGAGATTTGCAGTAATTACCTCCTTGTGATATTAGTTCCTGGTAGTTAATCCTTGCTTAGTGACTTCCCCTTAGTCACTGCATTTCTTGTCTTATTTCAAGAATGGAATTAACCCCTCTCACAACTGGTGAGTAACAATACAAAGTGAAAGGGGAAACTGAGTCACACATTCTTTCATAAAATGAAATCAGACATTTCCCAGTTCTCCACAAATTGTTTCCTCATTTAGCCTGAGCAGAAAGTGGCTTTTATGCTCACCAGCTTCAACAAGGTGTCTCCCATCCCCAACATAACAATAACTTTCACAACGGCATTAAAACCAGTTACCTAGAGCTTCATCTGCTGAGGCACCTTATGTTTGTCATTCTCTAGCAGAGGAGGCAGCCAAAATACGTGTGTGTCATGCAGTTAACCTTTGGAGCATCTTATTCTCTTGATTTCAATTGTGAATTAGCAAATGTGGAGAAAAAGGCTCAGCCCACTCCAAATGTGTGTTAGATTATACCTCTTGCCCATTCCAAGTGGGTCCTGGCTATGTTACAGGCCACCTCTTTCTCTGTGCATTGTCTTCACAATTGAAATCATATTTGCACCTAGTTTAGTCATTTATACTCGTGCAATGTAGGAGTAAAATACTTCCAAATCACAATGGTAGCATTTTACATTCACTTTGCACAAGTATAAATGACTACACAGTGAACAAGAAAGTGGATAACAAGTGGTGTTGGAGGGGGGGGAGGAGCTAACCTCTAGAATTCACTACCCACCATTGGTCTGATATAGCCTGAATGTGCTGGGCTTACGGACCTCATCTCCTCACTCAGGCTCTTGCTTGAGGGAGATAAAGGAGTAGGATGGGGAAAGGGTGTGACTGTAGGTGAGTAGTATGTAATTGTTTGACATAAGTCAGCTAGTTTCTTAGAACATTTTTGCTTGTATACTGTACAACCTCTCAGAGGTCTGGCAATAGAAACTTTTTATATATAAAAAATACGTAGTATGTCATTAATAGGTGAAATGGACTGAGGCATTCCATTCATTGTTAAAGTGTTTAAAAAAAACAAAAAACTTCAAACATTATGTTTAACTTTTCCTCATTGGAAAGTTACAATGTTATTGATTCAGCCATGTTTAATATCTTCATAAAGATAACTTTTGTACAGTGTGTAAACCTCAAGACCTTTGAACAGTACTATACAAAAGGAGTAATCATCTTAAGACAGGAAATCCTTGTAGGAATATATAATATGAAAGGAAATTTTTCTTAGTTATGTCCCGCGAAGCCCCATGTAATCTATTGCACTATATAAATATTTTATAATCAAATTGTATTAACATGTTTATGTAAAAAAAAAAAAAAAAAAAAAAAAAGCTGTAACAGGGTGTCCGTTTGTGTAAGCAGCAGAAGGTCATGTAAGGCATCCTGATAACGTGTTGCTCATTAATGAAGAAAAGCCTCGGAATTTCAGCTAGGGAATTTCCTCCATCCTTTGGTATCTGCTCTTTCCTTAGCTGTAGAATGAATGTGAGGGATCACTAAAATCTTGTGTATATATACATACATACACCACACAGAGAGAGAATACTGATTACTCACTAAGAGAAATATAGGGCTTGATCCAATTCCAATGGAATCAATGAAGATACTCTCATTGAATCCAATAGGAGTGGGATTGGGCATTTAATCATTTAAATCCAAGACTATAAATATTATCTGTGTTCAGATCACAACTATTTAAGGATTCCAGAAAAGACAGGTTTAATTCGATTATTAAATAGATATCTATGCTGTATAAAATATGCAATTAGTATTAATATACATTTCTTTCTCAGCAGGTTATTGGAGAGTATAGCTTTAATTTAGAAACGGCTATGCTTAGAGCTTGATTTTCCATGGAACATAGGGATAAAAGAAACAAAAAAAACCAAAACAAACTGCCAATGGTATCTAATTTGAGCACAACATATTCAATGCCTTGGACTTCAGTGTTCAAATTTCTCTCCCCCACACACAATATTAATTCAACGTATAGCTTGACATTCCCATCAAGTGAGACAATCAGAATTTGATTTGATTCAGTGCCCTAAAACCTGACATCCTAACATATTAATACTATTATCATGGCTCCATTTTAATGATAAATAACAGCTTCTAGACACAACACTAGCATTTTGTTTGCATCAAATCCCTTTCTCCTGAATCTGAGCAGCACTATGAGACCATACATTCTCTGTTTAATGTGACTTGCCAAGAATGTGAACACCATTTGGGCTACAAGCTTAGTTACATCAGCACTGAGGCATGAAATGATTTTCCCATTTACTTTAAAAATTTGGAAGTTATATACGGCTTTTTAGATTAATTTTAACCGACTGTTTCTAGTTAGTAGGTTTGAGTCTCAATAACTTATATTTCATAATGGATAAATTGGGTCACTAGTGTTGCTGACCATTAGAAACATAGGATCTGCATACTGGATCAGATTAATAGTCCATCCACTCTAGTATCCTGTCTCTGACAGTGACCTGTGCCAGATGTTTCAGAGGAAGGTACAAGAAACCACATAGTAGACACTTATGGAATAACTTGCCCATAGTGGAAATTTACTTCATTCCTCAGTCTGTTAGGCCCTGATCCAGCAATGCACTTAAGCACATGCTAAACTTCACGCTGGAGTGGTTCCATTGTCTTGTTATGAACTACACATTCTGACTTGCTTAATTAGTTTACTGGATTGGGGACTTAAACATGGCTGGTTATATACTTTCTAGTTTTTTAATCCTATCAAATATAACCCTCTATATTCTCTTTAATCATATAAACAGATAATAGGGTAAAGCCAAGCTTAAGCTCCTGACCTCCATGCTACCTTGTAGCAATGAGTTCCACAGGCTAATTAAATATTGTGTAAGAAAAGTATTTCTTTTCGTTTTAAATTTTTCCTTAATCATAGCATTAAATCTTGACTCCAACAGATTTAATTAGCCAGCCCATTACATGAAACCAGAAGAGATTTTTACTCCAGTCAGATCTTTACCCAGAAAATTGTTTCATTTACAGTTGCTAAAATACTTTGTCACAATTACTTCTAGTGGAGGTAAAATCAGCAATCCAAACATCAAATCCTCCAGAGCAACTGAAATCTAAACAATCAAACATATTGAATCATATGAATTAACAGTACTCTTGCTGCAATTGAATAAATAGCCAGAAAGGCTTTTATATGTTCACTTGAAATTCAGGAACAGACAGTGACCAGTACACAAATAACATAATATCAAATGTGATTAATAACCAACTGCATCAAATGGTAAAATTAAAAACAGAAGAACTGGAAAGAAGTTATTTGTTATTAGAGAGACAAGGTGGGTGCGGTAATCACTTTGATTGGACCGACTGCTGTTGGTGAAAGAGACAAGCTTTTGAGCTACACAGAGCTCTTCTTCAGGTCATGTTAATCACCCCTTAATGTTAATTAAGGGGGGAGGGATAGCTCAGTGGTTTGAGCATTGGCCTGCTAAACCCACGGTTGTGAGTTCAATCCTTGAGGGAGCCACTTAGGGATCTGGGGCAAAATCAGTACTTGGTCCTGCTAGTGAAGGCAGGGGGCTGGACTCAATGACCTTTCAAGGTCCCTTCCAGTTCTCTGATAGGTATATCTCCATAATATGGTAAATGGTCACCAGTCTCTAATTTAATTCTAATAAATAAAATAAGTTTTCACCAAAGTCCATCTTTTGTAGGATTATAGGGAAAAGAAACTGTCTCACTGTGCTTAAAGGATAGATAAAAAGGCCACATGCTACCTTTTTCTAAAGCCCTGCTGTACTGAGCTTTAGATTAGCAACTACAGGGTATATCTCCACCGCTTGTTTTATTTGACAGAAATAGAAAGAATATTGCTTTTGCATAAGTCTTGTTCCCAGGAGGCTTAAATCTGTACTATTTGTTTATGAACATTCTGAATTCCTTCTTTATTTCCAATTGAGGCTTTTCCTCATTCACTCTGATTTATTTCCTCATAACCTGCTTTATATCATAGCACCGAAGCATAGGCCTACAGAAATCAAATTAAAAACCAACTTTCTCTTCCAGATTTAATGTAACACATTGCTTCTTTTTATCCCCTACAAGGATGCAGAACCCATTCTTTCTCATGATGCATAAAAATTGCACAGTTTTTGTAGGAGTCATGGCAAAGGAGAGTTTTAAATCTGGTTATCTAAGGACTGGTATGTTCCTAACTAAGATTTGATTGTTGAGGAGCTCTGTGGAACTCTGCTTAAAGAGGTTTCATCGCCAAAAGGAGCACTTCTCCAACTATACAGCTCCACTAGAGTCTTCCAAGAGCTATTTCTATATCTGAGGCTCACAAGACTTCAGACCTCAAAGCTGTTACTGCTTCAGGAATGAATGCTAATCACCCTGCAGCAGTGTAGATTTGGGAGGTCGGGGTGGGTGTAGTTCCTTTCACATATGGGAGAAAGAATAGAACACTTCTCTGGCAGATTGATTTTAAAAGAAAATTGTGTCTGTCTGAAGATGACCAGAAGCTTGGAATGGTAGAACTAGTTCCACTGGAGATTACCTGCTTTTTGTCCATTGAGCAAAGTAATCAAAAGTATATGGCAATTTTCGTATGGCTGTGCAGTTTTTCAAATGCATAGCATCACCGTCACATACAACTTGTGATGTCAAATTATCCACAAATTTGAGGATATTTTCACCCTTCTTTCTTGTTAGGCTGCTCATAATCCTGATGCTACAGCAGTGGTGTTGGTTTTTCAGGCATTCTAACCATCTTTCAGCTGCTGTATAACTTTAAAGTTCTTAAATACCTCATTATTTTAGTTCAAACTTTGCCATTTAATCAAGTGATATGAAGTAACCTCTAAATCATTTTGATGGAAAATGGTCATAGGAAATTTAATGAAGCACAAACTTTATTAGATTATATCTTTATAAGGCTGGAATATTAATGGATCACACATAAACTAGTAATAATGTCTTCCTTTTCTAACACAGATTTCAGACACTGCCATGGTTCTTAATACCTTGTCAGGCAAAACCAGAGCACATATTAGAATGAGTGCTGTTTTGTTTCAAGTATTAACAGAGCAGAAGTATCTGGAACCTTGCTAATCTTTTCATCCTTTTGTATCATTGCAAAATGGCATAATCACACTAGATCATATATTATTACAACAGAATTATTTAAAAGCAAACCTTATCCATCATTTGTAAGGATAAAAAGCAGATAAAATGTTATGTTGTGTTAAGTAAATTGTGTAATTTTTACTATGACGTCTACTGACTTTTGTTTATTTTTTGTGGTTTCTTCTGCAGACAGGATTTTTGTGGTTTTGTCTATGAAGAATTAGGATTGCTAATAGGAAGCCACAGGAATTAGATTTCTCAGAGTAAGAGTTCATTATAATTTCTACCAAGCAGCATCTTGTTTTGTGATCTAGAGCAGATATGGCAAAGACAATTATAACTGTGGCCCCCCTGGTTCCACGTGTGAGTAAAGTAACACATGTGCATAAATGAGTGTAGGATCAGGGCCAATACTTTTTAGTATGTGTCACAAGGTGCTCTACTTACCACAGGACAGCACCTCCCCCTGGTGGTTCTGGGGATTAGCTCTGCAAGGCAGGCACCCCTTCCTGCAGTTGCACTCCATCTCTCTGTAGCCCCTTTCTTGCTTCAGGAGCTGCTGTGGCCTCTTCATGACGCAGCCCTCTTTCCAGGTCACTCAGCCGTGTCCCCTTCCAGGGTAGTCTTTCAAAGTCTCTTGCCACAAAAAGCATTAGGCAATCTTCACACCCACAGCCCGGATGAGGTCCCTCCAACAGTGACTCAGGTAGTCTTCCTGTTCACTGTCTGTAACACCACCACTCTGCAGTGGTTGGTAGGGGAACCCATGCCCACCTCTACTCCGAGTTCCAGTTCAGGCCCTGTTGTAAACAGTTAAGGTCTGCATCGACACCACCTTACTGCTCTCACACCAGACTCCTTCTGACCGTGTTCCTTTCCCCCTTCCTTTCTCCCATATCTCAGAGAGGGGGGACTGCAGGCTTCCTCCCTGCTGCCTTCCCATACTATTTCCAGACTCCTAGCTTTATAGAAGCTCTGCCTGTTCCCTCACAGGTGAGTTTCCTTTTAATTAGCTTCCTCCAGTCTAGATCTCCCCTCTTTACAGCATAACTGGTTGATTAGGACCACTTGGCCTAATTGAGCTTTTGCAGTGTAGGGAGTATGCCAGTTAATTTTCAGGACTGAACTATTTCTTCCTATGTATAAACCTTTGTGGCTGTATTCAGATTGATTGGCCATAGGTGGTTATGGCTGAGCACAACTTATCACAGCTGGTCTTTGAGAAAAGGAAAAAGAAAATGAGAAAAAGTTGTGGTAACCTGTAACAGGANCAAGGAAATAAAAGGGCACTGGTGTTTGAAAGAGCAGTCTCCTGTGGATTTGTGCCACAAGGAAGAGCACGTCTACACGTGGGGGCTTGTCTGGGATCCATTGAAGCCAACGAGCACGGTTGGTGGCCCGGCAATGGAGGAGACCCTGAAATGGCTCGTCGAGCAACAGAAACAGACCCAGCAAGCCCTGCAGACTTCCCAGCAGGCCCACCACGCAGAAAGACAGGCCGCTTTGGTCTGGCAGGCTGAACAACAGAAAAGCCTGCAGGACTTCATCCGGGAGCAAAGCAATGTCCACGGGCAGCTCCTGCAACGGTTGGTGAGTCCTGGGGCAGGGGAGGGTGCCCGGCCGCCGGGCTGGGGACTGTGTAAGATGAGCCCGGCGGATGACCCAGACGCCTTCCTGGGAACTTTCAAGAGGGTAGCCGCAGGGGCCGGATGGGACAGGGCGACCTGGGCCCTCCGACTAGCCCCTTATTTGACTGGCGAAGCGCAAGCGGCCTATATGGCTTTGGGGGAGGAAGCTGCCCAGAACTATGAGGCCGTGAGAGCAGCCATTTTGGACCAAGTAGGCTTATCAACAGAAAGGTACAGGCAGAAGCTCCGGTTGGCCCGGTGGACGTCTGCTGTGCGACCACGGGCATTCACCCAGAGGTTAAGGGACTGGGCCACATGCTGGTTGAGGCCTGACACGCGTACAATGGAGGAGATAATGGACTCCCTGATACTGGAGCAGTTCTTGCAAAGCCTCCCGGAGACGGTGCACACCTGGGTGAGGAGACACCAGCCAGGCACCATCGAAGAGGCGGTCCGGGTAACCGAGGAGTATATAGAGCAGGGGTCGGCAACCTCTGGCACGCGGCTCGCCAGGGTAAGCACCCTGGCGGGCCGGGCCAGTTTATTTACCTGCTGCGTCGGCAGGTTCGGCCGATCGCGGCTCCCACTGGCCGCGGTTCGCCGCTCCGGGCCAATGGGGGCAGCAGGAAGCGGCGCGGGCGAGGGATGTGCTGGCCGCGGCTTCCCGTCGCCCCCGTTGGCCCGGAGCGGCGAACCACGGCCAGTGGGAGCCG